>KK119940.1:327918-348288 GCA_000611955.2 Stegodyphus mimosarum | reverse complement strand
TAGGGCAGATACCATTTAGATGCTTTGCTATAATAAAATACAATCTTTGTCAAATGTGGTACATTTCCTTTTCCCTGTGCCAAACATGTATGTCAAATGAATATTAGGATAAGAAGATAAGGAATAAGATAATTAGGATAAATGATAAGGAATATTTTTACTGCAACATAAAATTGAAGTTTAAAACTTTAAAATCATATACTCTGATATTTTTGTTGATGTAGCAAAGTATTGTTGCATTCTATGGGTTCTTGGATTTGAAGCAATCGACGACAACACTTGATGAAGAATCAAAACACACTTTATTTGTCAGTATTACAGAAGACAGTTCCAAAAATGCATTACAGTCTTGAAAAGCTATGACAAAGACACTAAAACAATCAGCAACGCAGCGTTCAGATTATGAGGCTATAATGGTAAAGACAGCTTCACAGCAAAACACTAAATACGGCTCCCAATACACTCGCTGATGCACTCACGATACACTGCTACTCCGCATGCAGGCAGAGTTTATATAGCTTTTGACCTGCCGTCAAGAACATTCTAGGCTAAACCAGTAAAAATTCATTCTAGAATGTTCTCCATCCATTAGTGGCATATTGTGAATTTTGTCACCGAACAGATGATTTTGTGCCAAATCTGGCAATCCTATACTCACTTGCGAGGAGGCTATCTTACTGTGGCTAGGCATTTCATAACACTGCCCCCTTCCAAGGATTGCACATTCCGGCAGTACAATCCTTGCTCAGAAACCAAATTCATTACAGACAAATAAAATAAATAAAAAAAACAAATATTTACAGTATGTGCAAGTTATACGTACAGATTAACCACATAACAATTTTAAATTATATAACGTTCAGAATGAATTTCAGTCACAAGCTTTTCAATAAGTTATACCTGGGTTAAATACTTTTCCACTGCAGTTCTCAGATATATTCCTGTTTTGCATATCACAGTCTGAAGACTTAGCCCTTTCAGATTTTTTCATCCACAGGAAGATTGAAAGCAGTTTGTTCCATACTCTGTAGTTTATTTGTATCGTGTGTGCAGTTCACCCCGGTACTTTTAGCAGTTGTTACTTGCTTATTTACCTCTATTTCCTGAAAACCAGTTCCGATTTTCTCATCAGAGTTATGAATAGAATTCAGTTCTTTACAAGCAGAAGTATTCTGGTTTAGAATCAAGTTTGCGTCTTTGGAACTTGTATTATGAGGCACAGAGTTTGTAAAGTCGATGTATTTTCTTGCCATACTGGAACACTCTGCTTAAGCAGTACATCAGCTTCTCTCATCTCTGCATCACATGAGTTTTCAGATCATTCAATATTTGCTAACTGTGCTTCATAACTTCACTGTCAGTTTCTACCAACTTAACAGTTGCATTTTCTTGCTTCTTTACCTCAGGTACTTGAGAATCAAGAATTTTATTTCCATGAATTATTTCCTCACCTTTTTCAGATGATTTATTAGCCACTTCTTTTATCGCTTCAGCTTTACAAGCAGTATTATCACTTTCTTTCATTACCGCTTCAGGCACTTGAGAATCAAAAGCTTCTTTCCCATCTTTCATATCTTCATATTTTCGTTCCCTTTCTTCAATCTCGTTAGATGTTTTATCCTTCATTTATTGATCTTTCTCAGGTATTTCATTAACTGCTTCCTTCATTTCTTCATCCTTTCATTCTCCAAATGTCACTGCTGTTATTTTCATATCTTCTATTCTGGCAGCAGTTTTCTCTTTAAACTCAACAATGTCATTTGTAATGTTCTTTTGCTTCACTTCCATCCACTGGAGTTGCTCTAGCAGCTTTTCTTGGCCGGCTTTTATTTCTTCTTGGTACAAACAATTTTATTTCGCTCACTAACTCTTCTTGTTCGGCTTTCATCTCAGCCTACATCTCTTTCTATCCAGCTTTGACAGCTGCTAAGAAGTTCGTCTAAGTCTTCTTTTTCTCCACCTTTCTCCTGCAGAAACTCCTTCACTGGCATTCGTTCCCAAATCCTACTTCTGACACCAGTTGTTGCATTCTACGAGTTCGGAGATTTGGAGTGATTGACGACAAAACTTGATGAAGAATCAAAGTACTATTTATTTATCAGTGTTACAGAAGACCATTCCAAGGACGCATTACAGTCATGAAAAACTACGGCAAACTCTCTGAAACGATCAGCAACACAGCCTTCAGCCCATGAAGCTATAATGGCGAAGACAGCTTCACGGCAAAGTAGTAAATACAGTTCCTGACTTGGTCAATCACTCTCGAAGCTTAACACACTCAAGATACTCTTCACAATAAACCTCACAATCCACTGCTACTCTGCATACAGCCAGGGTTTATATACTTTTGGCCTGCCTTCGAGAATATTCTGTGCCAAACTGATAAGAATTTGTTGTAGAATGTTCTCCATCCGTCTATGGCATATTGTGAATTTTGTCGCCAAATGGGCAATTTTGCACCAAATCTAACAGTATTGTAGCCTAGTAATGAAAGTCTGCTTATGCACTTCTGATAATTCAGCCAATTTAAAGTAAAATGAATGCTTTTTCAGTTAATGGGTGCCTTTGTGTCCAATACATGTTTAAGTATGGATCTTGGAACTTTTTGCATTAACCTTTTCCTGTTGTACAATTAAAAGAATTAGTAAAAACATAAATGTAAAAGCAAAATCAGCAGACTGTCTACTCACTTAAAATTCCCCAATTTGTATATTTTGCTCACACAGGAAACATTAATTTGGCATAATTTTTTTAATCTATAAAAATGATTATTGTATGTTTGTGCACGTTTAATATGAAGTTTGTTTTGAAATGTGATATTACTAATAGTTAAATTTCCAATTTATAGGTAGCATTTACCACTAGAATTTATCATCCAAACATCAACAGTAATGGTAGTATTTGCTTGGACATATTACGCTCACAGTGGTCTCCAGCTCTAACAATATCTAAAGGTAATATATTTAATGGAAAACTAAAGAATTTTATTGATTTTGAATAGCTAAATGCAGAAAATGTTGACTTTCGTTTGCTTAATGAATTTCAGAAATATGAAATCATTTGAAAGCACTTGTTTCAAGATGCTTGGTTCACACAATCTGTGATTATAATTAATTATGTTCAGTTGCTGAATTTTTTTGAGTGAGAGGTGTATGGCAATTGATCAGGCAGTAATGTTTATTTTTTTCTGAGCTGTTGCAGGCTTTTTGAACTCAAAAATTGACATAAAGGTTGCATGCAGCTTTTAACTTTTTCTTTTGAGGATTTTAATGAAAACTGTATTTTGTCTGAAAGGTTTTACTTGTTGGAATATATTTTTTATCAATAAAAAAGTTTCTTTCAGGAATAGGTACTGAGTATTAATTTTATTTTTCTAAATTCAGTTTAAGGAGTTTTATTTTTGGCATTATTAGTATCTGAATAAATTGAAGTTAACATCTCCTCCCCCTGCTTAGATTATATTTAGGAATAATTGTTTTAAGTTACATGGTAATTGTAATAAAGATGGTGTCTTTGTTGAGGATGATTTTTGATTTCAGAAGCTCAGTGTGAATTTAATTAGAAGTTAATTACTGGATAAAAAATTATTATGAATGGCTTTGAAATATTGCTAAAAATAAACTGTTCTTTGACGTGCAACAAATCGAAATAATCATTGAATATTATTGTCTTTCTCATGCCTAATGCAATATATGTAGAACAGTTTCGGTGTTTTTATATTAAGTATGACATCATTTATTTAAAATTAACATCAGGCTAAGAACTTATCTTTTATATGTAATATACTTTCGTGCTCACTGTTACCAGGAACAAAGCTTACATGTATAAAGTTTTTACATGCAAAATACTTTTCATGTATGCAAATTTATTTTGTAAGTAGAATAGCTTGACTGTGCCCCTTGTATGGACTATATGTTAAAATTATTCAGATTATCTTGTGTTAGAATCCCTGGTTCAACTGCATTTATCCACAGCTCTGAAATATTTTGCTATAATTAATGATCACCAACCAGATCTGTGTTAGGAAAACAGACTGCATTTGATATTTTCTGCATATGTAATAGAAATATTAGCCACTTTTCCACTCAGCCTTTCGTGAATCCAGTTATCCTTAGGTGCATATTACAAATGTTTTGCTACTGCTGACTAGTCATATATATTACATCTGATAAGACATTCGTAATTAAAATCAATTACTTACCTATCTATCTAATACATCTTACTGAGAAATTTACTGCCATGTTTTATAAGTATTTCATGGGTTTGTAATTATCTATTAAACTAATGAGGTATACTAAAATTCCAAATAAAATAAATCATGTACATGATGTTCAAAACTGCATGTACACTGCGCAAAAAAAGGGGGGACAGTTATATATCTCCCGTTCTACTGGGCCAATTGACGAAATTTTTCATGTCTCAAAAGCATGACTTGTGATATATATAGCATTGTTCTAACATAAGTATTTTGACGCAAAATAGACTTTTTCTGAAATAACATACCAATTTCGATCCACATTTCGATTCTATGACTCAAATTATGACTAGATATTAAATTTTGTAATTTTTGGTGAGAAATTTGTGGAAAAATTAAAAAATCAATTTAAAAAAAATCAGTCAATGAATTTCTTAATTTATAGCAACCTATTTTCTCTCCCTTTTTTCATTGTCTATGAGTGGAAAAAAATCATCATTCATACTTTCAAATTATTTTAACAAAGTCTGTAAACTACATTTTTGTTAAAATAAATATGCCAAATTTCAAAATGGTCCAAAATGTAAATTCACGTATATCTTCGGAAATTTTTAATAAGAAATCCAATTTTTTGCAGGTATGCTTAGAAATACGTCTACTTTAAGATGATGTTAAAAATTTTATAATTCAAAATTTTTTAAAAAAAGTTGATGAAAATCATTTAAAAATACAGATTTTAAAAGAAATATAAAAAATGGGTGAATTTTATTTGGAATAAACCTAAATTTCGAAATGTGAAAGGAAGAATCAAAATAATTTAATAAAAAAAGACATATTAATAAATATATACTGAATTCAATTTACATTGAGGAACTAAAATTTTGAAAGTTAATTTTTTAAAAACTACTCTTGCAATTTTTACAAAACTTATCAATTTGGTATAATTTGAGTTTTGGCGAGTCCTTTCAAAGAAAGTTTGAGTTTGTGTCAGAATACCTATATATAAATCTACTAAATATCCTAAGTCGCGCTTTCAAGACATGAAAAACACAAGTTGAATTTCGTCAATCAGCCCGGGAGAACTGGAGATATAGAACTGTCTTCTTTGCATAGTGTACACATAGCCAAAATTACTAACAGTTGCCACATTCAGAAATGACTGAAATGAAAGTGTTAAAAATAAATAAAACTTTTTTATTTTTAACAGCAAATATTATTTAGTTGCGATTTATCGTATGGTATTTGTAGATAAGGAGTAATGCCGGAAAAATTTTTCAAAATAAATATTTTTAAAATTGCTAACTGCTGTAGAACTCAAGTTACTGGAATCATTAATTCTAAGTCTAGTAAAATTAAACAGCTAGCATTATTTGCATATTTTGAAATTTTTCATTAATTTATTAATTAGTGTGTACATAATATAATTAAAACTGGTATGCAACAAAACAAGTAGCTCTTTGATCATTTCCTAAATATATTTCCAAACTGTTTATAATTAAATCATAATTAAAAAAAATTCCAAGGTCATAAATTTAGTATAGGTTGATAACGCTATCAATTTTATTATTTTAGGATGTTGAAGAGTAATTTCTTTGTGTAATTTCAATTGAGTAAATATAATTTATGTTTGCTTTATGTAAATATAATTGCTGCAAAATTTCAATGTTTTAGATAATTTTAGTGAAATTTTATGTGAATTGTAGTATATTTTGCATGATGTAATAGGAAATTCCTCAGCATGAAAAGCATTGCATGAAAAGTAAGGTTATAGCAGTAAGTCCATTTAACATTTAGGTAAATGCCTGGTTTGCCAAATTGGCAAGATGGCATCAAGCTGGAGATGGTTTCGGCAGCTAATTTTTATCACAAGTTTGGCGACTTTTTGGCCTGATCCCTGTATGAGTGTAATTGCTTCGGTCCCTATGGGACTGTGCGTGCTTTCCAGCAGTTTTGAGAAATTAAAGATACTGGAAATTTCTTGGCAGTTGGGCAGAAACCGATCAGGAAATTTCTGCATCCATTAGATAAGACAGCATAATATTGAGATCATCGTGCAAGCTTACTCATTTAAGGCTTTTTATATTGCCTTATGTTTAACATGTTTAATAGTTTGAAGTGATAACTATTGATTCTGCTCTGTCATACTGAAAAGAGCTGTACAAATACTTTTGTGTGAAAAGTTGCAGAACTGTTATATTTTTGGAAAAATAATTTTCATAAAGCTTTCATCAGTTCTGTATGCAATTCAAACCATAATGAACTCATGCGCAATAACAATTTATGGTGTCAGAAGTTGGATTGAATGTTAATGACAAGTGAAGGAAGAGCAACTAAGACAGCTGGTTATAGTCTGCTGCATTTTAAGAAAAGGTGACACCGTTGAGTCCATTAAAGAAGAGATGAAATCAGGACAAGAAAAGATTGAAGAAGATGGAGTTAAATCCCTTAAGAGATTAAAGCTGTTCAAGAAAAGATTCAAGCAAGAAACAGGAATTACAACAAATTTGAGGCTGTGCAAGGCACAATAGACACAGTTGAAAATAAGATTGAGAAACTGATGCAAAGGTTTCTGCTGTTGAACAACAAACCAATGACAGAGTTTCTGCTGCTGTTTCCAAGGAAGCAGACAGCTAGAAACAATTCTGATGCCTTTAAATGCCTAATTGTGTTTTCTGTCTAAATCTATCTGGGTATCATAGAAAGACCTCCGGGAAAGTGTACAAAACTCAGTTTCCTGTAGTGGTATATGCAAATGGATAGGATCTTGAAGCTAAGGCCTTCCATCTCACCACTTCTTTGAGAGCAGACGCAGGAGATATCATCAAACTCTGCCCAAAAACTAGAAGCTATACTTTAAAGCTCTAGCTGGCACAATGGAACTGTGTTTTGATAAGTGTTTAAACGACTGTAGCAGGCTTCTTCCCCACAGAAATACTCCAGAAGCTCCAATAAACATTAAAAGGCTGTCCCATTTCGTCTTTTCAGACTGCCAAACAGAAACAACGTAAAATCTGTCCCTGCAGTACTTCTTCGGTGACATCCATGATACTGAGGTACAAATGGCAGATGTCAAAGGATCTAAATAGGGCTTTAGTGTATTTGTGGCAGCAGAGTAAACAATAAGTATAAACCACCCCTCAATCAGAGCTGTTTATGCCCAGGAGCCATGCCAAGTGACTGCTTATGTAGACAATTTAATCAACCAAGTCAATTCCTTGAGTTGGACTCGGAAGTAGCAACAAACTGACCCTAAAGTGCTGGAATTGTAGTGGTGAAGGCTACATATGAAAGAAGTCCCCAAGACACAGAAGCTAAGACTGCTGTCCAGCAAACAAGCAGGAAATTAATACATTTAAACTAACTAATTAATTCATGGTGGAGCTTACCTGATATTGAGAAGCCTCTTTTAAAGCACTTCAAATTTCTGTATTAAGATGCACCGGTAATGACAGGCGAGACATATAAATCATCAGTGACCTTGCAATATGGTCATTGATACGGGAGCTAATGTTACCATTTTCTGAAAAGATTTGGCTTGACTATTGGAAGGTAAATTCATCTGGATGCTATTGTCCATTACCTTCCAGACTGTGTCTGGTAATAAAATCGACACTTATGAAAAATTATACCTTAACACACTTTTGAAATGCCGCTTACCGTGACAGGGTGTGTGTGACAGGTATTACAGAGCTTTGCATACTCTCATTAGATGTTCCAAGAAAATATAATTTTTCTTCTTACTTTAAAAGTTATAAACTGCATTTTCTGCCTGAGGACATAACCGTATTCAAAGATAAAGGATTTAAGTCTGTTCATCAAATAATATCTCATGATGATATCACAATGCCATCTAGAACAGAATTTTTACTACTTGGTCCCGTAACTGAAAACAGATATTTCTTGTATTGTATATTACAATATCCTAAGCATTGTAACAACGTGAAAGCAGTAGCCTCAGCACACATCGACCTATTGAGGACCATAATCTCAGTGAGAGTTGGCAATGTAAGTAAGTGATAAAGGGAAATTTGTTAGGAAACGCAAAGTGGTTTCATCATATACTCCAGTGACACGAGTAAAATGAATCAGTAGTCCTCCAGAGTCTGTGTCTTCGGAAAGCGTGTTATCAGAGCTGTTGTAGAATGCACAGTTACACAATAAAGAGAGAAGTCTTGCAGAACGTGTCATTCAAGAATTTGTAAAGGTTTTCTGCTGCACATCTTCTGATGTAATGTCAAACCAGTTTGCCACACATAGAATTGTTATGAGGGATCATCCACCAATCAAGAAACATGAAGACATCTACTGATTGCTAAACAGGAGGAAGTACTAACTTCTACAGTACATGAATAAAAGTGATGTTATCAAGTGTTCAGCAAGTCCTTGGGCCTGTCCCATTATCTTGTCAGAAAGAAGAATGATTTAACTAGATTTTGCATTGAGTACTTGAAGTTGAATGACATCACGAAGAAAGATAGCTACCCTTTTTCCAGAATTAACAACATTCTGGACATTCCTGCGTATTTATGGAAGCAAGTAGTTTTCAACACTTGATTTTTAGAGTGTAGATTGGCATGTAGAGATACATCCTGATGACTTAAAAAAGATGACATTTACTACCAGAACATAATGCCATTTTGATTGGGCAATGTGCCAGCAAATTTGAATGCCCCATTGAGACTGTGCTGAAAGGTGTTTCCTACGAAGCCTGTCTTATATATCTGGATGACATCATCATTGTGAGAAAAAGTTTCGAAGAGCATTTAGAAAATATTAAAAAAGTACTTGAGAAATTGAAGGAAGCGTATCTAAAGTTAATTCCTGCCAAATGAAATTATACGGGCATGAAGTGAATTGCTTCAGATCTCTGCTAAGGTATGTGTACAGATTGAGAAAAAGTGTCGATAGTTAAGAATTGGAGAACCTCCAAAAATATCCATGAGCTGAGAAGTTTCCTAGGGCCTTTTGACCTACTGTAGGAGATTTATGAATGACTTTTCTTCCATTGCAAGACCATTTCTCTGACACAGAGTGAGCAAACATTCTTGTGTGGATAAAAGAATGTAAGCATGCATTTTACAAAATGAGGGGTGCTTTAACATTACGAAAAACCTGACATGTCTTCAGCTTGACAAACCATTTATTCTCAATGCAGATGTGAATAATTAGGATTAGTGTTTTGTTCCAAGAAATTGATGGTCAAGAACATGTTGTAACATACTGGAGCAAGTGTTGTTATTTTAGTATTTCATTTAGTACTCAGTTATTCATTTTCCTTATTTGTAAGTATGTCTTCTTGTTCAGAGATTATATTGTATGTTATGTGCAATCGTTTGGAATGGAGCAATGTTACAAATTTTGTTATTTATTGAAATTATTATTTCAATATTTCATTTAGTACTCAGTTATTGATTTTCCTTACTTGTAAGTATGGTTTCCTGTCCAGGATTATATTGTGCGGTATGTGCAGTCGTTGGGAATGGGGTAATGTTACAAATTTTGTATATATGTAAATTTAGTGAAATTATATGTAAATTGTAGTATATGTTTTTTAATGTGACATGCAAAAGCTTGAGAAAGCAGATCTGAGCAGAAAAATAATTTAGAGGGGTATGTCCGACACTGGTGTAAATGGCTATCTCCCCAAATTGATAACACCATGCTGTCGTCTTATTTTTCGTGGCAGATTTGGTCAAAAATTGCCAAAAGGCGTCAAGCTTGGTGACATTCTGGTCAAATTCCTGTGTAACAGTAACTGTGTATTTCTGTAATTTTGGGAAATTGAATGTGCTGGAAATTTCTAGATGGACAGGGAAAAACTATATGAGACTAGTCAAATTTCAGTTTAGTACAAAGTATTGAGAATCACCGTGTGTTCAACATTCTAAGTAGTTAAGTGGTAACTACTGATTGTGGTTTTACGCTGAGAAAATGTGTAATAGTACTTTTGTGTGAAAGGTTTAAAAACTATAAAGTGTTTGGGAAGAATGAATTTCATCAAGCTTCAGCAGTTCTGTATGCGTTCATTCCATTACAAACCTGTACGCAGGTGACACTGTCTTTAATTTTAGTGCAGTAGGAAACTACTGAAGTATATATTTTAGTTTCAGGATCTGTATTAAAGAAAATTTGTCATTTTAATTGAAATGGCTTTTCCCTTTATTTATTTATTTTTTTAAAGAAGCTTTGATTTTCAGCTTCAAAATATAAGCCACCTAAGATTTTGCTTGAAAAATTCGGGCGAAATTGAAAACTTATAATAAGTTTTAATTTCTAATCATCCTGTATATCTAGCTATGCATACTCACATATCTGTAAATAATTTATCTAATTTAGGTAGACTAATCAAGTGAGTTGAAAAGAGAGGTGCAAGTTTACCTTCAGTCCCATTCAAAAAATAAAAGGCAAGAACATTGCAGAAAGAAGGGCACGTTTGGTGCCAATAGTCTCTTTCTAAGTTTTGTGAAATTTTGGCTCTGCGGATTATTTGATGGTCGTGGTAATATCGTTTATAAACCATTCTTAAGTGTTCCGAGATTTCTTTCTTGGTTACATTCTCACTTTTATAATGACAATGTGAATCTTCATTTCTGTTATATGCCTGAGCAAAAAATAACTGCGTGTCCTCCTAGTTTTGAGCTAAAAGTTATCACTTTTCCTATCAGTACTATAGGCAGAACTAAAGATGATATTACTTGCAAGGAGGCAAATGATGATAATATCAGTGGTGAAATGAGGACAATGAAACTCACCTGCAACCACAGACTGTGGATAATTACTTGTAAATTCTGTGTTTAATATTCTTAAGAATTTTGATTAATATATATTAGGATTCAGTATTTTTTACTTATTTAACCTATAAGCTGTATTACTAACCTGTGATTTACAAATAATTTGATCAGTAAACTCATATTATTGTTTTATAACCAAATTATTTATAAATCATTTTGAACACTTATATAAGCCTGCCCCCAAAATTTGGTATAAAGAAATTGGCTAAAAATTGCTTGTTTGTGAAAGTATATGGTAATTGTTTTTATGCGTATTAGTAGATAACTAGTAAGTTTAATTTTGATGTGATTCAGTAAATAATTTTTATTTTTCAGATTATTAACATGAAATGTCATATTTGAAATTATTTACTGTGCAAACTATGAAATTTTTCGTTTCATTCCAGTTTTGCTGTCCATATGCTCTTTGCTTTGTGACCCTAACCCAGATGATCCCTTGGTACCTGAAATAGCTAAAATCTACAAAACTGATCGGGAGAAGTACAATGAGCTGGCCAGAGAATGGACAAGGAAATATGCTATGTGACCTCTCCAATTATTTGATAACTAGCGCTTCTTCCATTACACCATATTATTTTCTGCTGTTTTCCTGTTCTGGTCAGTCAGGTTATTCGGGGCCAGTTCTTATTTTGGGATATTTTGTAGCATTCAATATAAATGAAACTATTTAAGAAATCATAAATTGTTGTTAAATTTTATTCTGCATAAAAAGTGTTTGGTGTAAAATTCTACAAAAAAATACGAAAAAAAAATTATCCTTACATTTAATGCTTATAGTACTGGCAGTTTTCTTAATTTCTGTTATTTTTTTTAATTCCATGGAAGAAACTTTTTTTTTTAATTTCTAGTACACTTTGCACTGTTCTTTTTCATATTTACTGCTAAACTAAACTAAGGCCACCTGTGCTCAATTTCTAACTCTTAGATTTCAGCAGTTTCTGTAACCAGAACTGGAAATTTCATCAATTCAGTGGAAAACATGGCCAGACATGTATTTGTGTCAATGTGTAAATGTAATTCCCCCCTCTGATGAATACTGACTTCTGCTGTGTAAATAAAACTTTTTACATCTGCCAGAATATGAGCGTTATTACATTTTTATTTAATAATTAAGTTCTGTATTATGATTTACAATGCTGGAATAAAACATTTTCATCGGTATATCTGCAGTGTGAGCACGAAATACCGTTGAAAACCAAGAACTGTGATTATGCTTTCATTTTCTGTCTGGCCTCATATTAAGTGCAAAATAAAACGTAGTTCTAAATAAATTTTTGATCAACGTATGTCCTCTACCTACAGTAGCAGGACGCAGCTGCAAGAAATCTCGATTCTGTGATGTTTGAAAATAAATCTTAAATTCTTTGTGTAGTATATTTGAACATGGCAGGAACTACAAAATTGTGAAAATTTCATTATAAAATGTCTCAATGTACTTACTGAAAATTTCTGTATCTGATGTGATTATTTTAAGTTGTGCTTTTCGGTTTGTCTTTGCACTTCAGAAGTGCTGAGGTGAGGAATTACAGCACGGAGTAGTGAAGCTAATAAATTTATAGTACATTCTGATTTTCCTCAAAAGGTGATTGCAGTTTAACTTAAATCTGTATTCTTACCTGCAAGCTGAACAAAGTCTAGCCCAATAGAGAAAGTTCTTTAGACTCCTTTCAGACATGTATATTTATTGTATAGTAATAGTTTTTTAATCTGATATTTGTAGGTAGAGGAAGTTATTTTATATTTGTACAGCATGACTTTTTTTTTCTTTTGAGGTTCAGTGTGTTTTATTATTGCATTATATATTGACTTGTATAAATATTTATATCTTTCTAAAATATATTTGCCATGTAATTTATACAAGACATTATGCAGTGCACTTTTTTAATTTTACAGTTTAAGCTATTGCTATGCGCTTTGATTGTTACATATTGAATAAATATTCTGAAAATGGAAAACTAGTGCTTTGATAGCATCTCAATGCTATTTGTATGTTAATGGCTATTTATTTCCTCTTGTAGCAAAACCAAACTGCCCTGCTTCTGTAATAGTATGTAATTTTAGGTTTTGAAAATTTTTTGCTTGCTTCGGTAATTATAATTTATTTATTTTGGGAATGTAATGCATGTTTTGCTGATTTAATTAATTTAATAGTTATGTTGATATGCAGGCTAAATTTCTAAGGCTTTTAAAATGTCTAGTTGGCATTAATTCCAACATAAAGACGAAATACTTTTAAAACTTAAAGGATATAATCTGAAGATGACTTTCTAAACTCAAAATCTTACAGAAATCAAACTACCATGATGCGTAATCTACTGATTAAGTTCATTAGAGACTATATGTTCATTAGAGCGCACATTTCTCTTAAAATACATAAAGTTTTTTTAATGTTTAATTAATGCACTTGTGATTCAAAATTTGTGCTTCATTTGTCTTTAATAACAAAGTTTCGTTTAGGAGGTGGAACGAGGAAGAACAGTCAAAATTGCAATAACTATTTTATATTTTATTCTAAAAAATTATTTTGTGATCACTTTGCCCAGTTTTATTTGAAGTTACTTACAGCGTTTTAGATAGTTTTCAGTTGCAGCTTCACATCGCAGAAAATTGTGTTAAATTGCATATGTAAGTTGTGATGTATATAATAATCGATAACAAGGGATATTGATCTTGGTAGTAATACTTACATAATAATTATCTCTACCACCTTTTTTGTGATGCTAGTCAGTTCTGTATTTATTGATGGATTAAAATTTTGCAGAACAGCAACCTTATGTTGGAATAGATTTTGAATAAAACTATTGATTTTAAGTCGAAATTTATGCCAAAATTAGGTTGCTGTTTTACCTAATTTTATTTTCTAAATTCAGTGAGTAAAACTATATTGAAAGCACAAGTGGAGAAAAGTGCTTTATTGTTACATAGAATCAAAATGTAAGTCAGCCGCTTTCACCCATGGAGGATTTCATAGTTTCAGGAACGTAATCACTTTAATTTTATTGTTGAGTATTTAATTTTAGTTTATATATATATAAAACTACTTTTATTCAAGTTTTGGCATTTACCAATGCTTTGTATACTCTTTGTGGTTTAATTTATAAATCACATTAAATAAAATCTTTCTCTATATATATAGTTTTAAAAAGGAGGAAGGTGGGGAATGATCTAACATTGATTGAAAGGGGTGCGTGGGGCAAAAAAGTTTGAGTATCACTGATCTAAGATAAGTTAAATAAATTGTAGTAAATTAAGCTACGGTACATATTTTTATATTTATATGCCTAAAGTTAAGTGTGGAGTGGGAAGGATATTTACTGAAAATATTCAATGAATGGTGTAATTGTTTATTAGAAGTGTTTTATACTTCTATAACTAACTGTAACACTAGCTGCATGAGGATTGGATTTTAATTTCACGAGAATATGAGATTTCCCACAATAAAAGTTGCATTACAGTGATAAAATTGTTTGAATTAGAGAGTGCTGTGGTTTCAGTAGTATGGATATTGTGAAAGTAAAAAATCGGCAAGAAATTTATGGTATTATAATTCAGTTTCAAGAATGAAATCATTCTCTTCAGCCTATAAAGAAATGAGGAAGAAAGTATAAAAACTTTTCATTTCCAGTGGAGATTGAACAGTCTTCTAAAAGCTTTCTTGTTAGTTAGTTTTCATATTCTAGGCTTAACTACCCGTTCTTTTGTGAGCTGAATGAGGAAAATATGTCGCATAGCTTTAAACTGGTCTGACTGACTATCGTTTTCTTCTTAGTGCATAACATGAACAAATTGGTTTATTATGTGCTTGTGGCTCTAATGAAACAAACTTAGTGATATGGTATGCTTTCCAAATATTAAGGTTTAAACATTTGAAGATTTTGATTTTTCGTCTCATTAGGAATAATCACGAAAAACTAAATTCAAAGAAACATAATATTAAAAAAATTCTCAAGGCTTTGTGTAATTTAATAAATAAAACAGAATACATAGTGAAAAGTTAATGGAAAAAATTACTTCATCAAAGTATTTTAGCATATGGTTTTCTTTATTTGTAAACTGGGCTGATAATATTATATAAATCCTTCTATAGGAATATTTATTCATGTAAACTTGGTAACTGTTTATATGAATAAATATTGCTTAAAGAAAGATGAGTGGATCATAATTTCATCAGAATATAAAATGTACTGTTTAATGATTATGGTGATGATTTGTACGTGGCATAATTTTATAAATGTTAAAAGTTGTGGTATATTGTGTGATACATAACATTTAAACAATCAATAATGCACTGAGTAAAAATATGGGGGGGGGATATTACTGCTATACTGCTAATGATATCCATTTGGGAAAAGTACGTAGTGACAATTTTTTTAAGAGGAATACAGGTATACTTTCATAATTAGTCATCAATGTGTGTAAAGCAAGAGATTGTAGCATTGAAGCAATATGTAACATAGTGATATTGACTAACAAAAGTTTTAGTATAAGTGACAGATTAAAGACCTCTTTTCCCGGAAATCTGACCAAGTAATCTGAGCATTATTTATAAAAGATACACATGTTGCTTCCTCACAAACTTTAACCAAGATACATCACTAAGAGATAGTACACTGTTATAAAACTCTGTGAATAATATTTAGCAACTAATCACTCATAACATCTAAATGAAGCATTTATGTTCTGTCCCAAGTTTTCACATATGCCATTTAATAAGATCTGTAATTTATTTTGGCAGATCTGGGCAGCAAATTTGGTTTTAATCAGAGCAGGTTGTTGCTATTTTGCAGAAGCAGGGGCCTTTTCAGTTTTCCACTGCATTTGCATTGAAAATGTTTCAATTTATGGTTATCTTAAGCTTTTTGCCATAATAGCAAGTTCAACAATGAAAACGTGGCAGAAAGATGAGTCAGCTCTGTTTAGTATCAGAAAAAGGGCGTAGTTCCATTTTTGAAGAAATATTTACAGACCTTTGTTTATAATAAAAGTATGAATTCATTAGAGCAAACCTTCAAGTCATATGGCTTATGAAGCTTCTATTTGCATATAAACTTACATAAAGTGTGACATGAAAGTAGCTTAAGTTGTATTTGATTTTTGTACAACTCTGTAAAATATCCCACTACAGCTTTAACAGATTATCTTTGGAAGTTTTGTTGAGCTAAATGGCATAGTTTGGACCATTCTTGCCTAACCATCATAGTTTTGAGGGACTTTGATGATGGCCATGTTGAGGCAAACACAGACATTCCTTACCTTGAGTTCAGACATTCCATACCGTAAGTGTGAATCAATCTTGCTAATTGTATCATTTGTTCTGTTACCTGTTGTAAAATCAAAATGGCATTTAGAATGCTTCTTATATCCGTTATGTGATAGTACATTTTCATTTCATCAGAAAAGAGTTATTCTTCGTTGAAAATTTTTCTAAAACAACTTAGATCTTTATTAATGTATCTAAAGGGATGAGTTCTGAAGATAAATGAAAATATGTTAATGTAGTTATGTAATTTGAAAAACAAATCTCAATCTGTCACTTAATTGTGGTCGTCTACCCGAAAAGGTGAGAATTTGACTGAATATTTGTTTGCAAAACATGAGACACAATTTATTGTGCATGTAATACTCCACCTAAGAATTATCTTCGTTCCAACCATTCACAGATTAAAATGCTATCTGTCAAAGCAGTAATGAGTTGATGAATACTATTATTATAATTATTTTTATGAACTGAACCCAAGAATTGTAGAAATGAGACCAAACTAGTGCAGCTAAACTAAGATATTTACAATTTGTTAATATATAGAAGTATTTTAAGTTGTTGTTTTTGATGTAGCTTTTAGGAATTAAACATGAAATTTATTATATATAATACAGAGGAATTTATATCAGGTATATGTCTTTAGCAGACTATTTCAAAACCAAGTTTTCAGATGTTGAAAGAAGAATTCGTATTCTTTAGTTGGGGTTGAATTTTAGGAGATTAATTAAACTAAAATATTGGAAATCTTTGTTACAGCTAAAATTAACATGGTATGATGCGATAAGAATGATTCAATTTTAAGGGCATTTTGAAAACAAGTTTTCTGACAGGGTTAAACTTATGTGCCTTTAGTAAAGTTATGTTGAAAAAGAACGAGACTGAAATTGGTCAGTTAAAGTAAAAAAAATCCTTTAATTAGCATGTTAAAAAATAAAGCACTTAAATTTATTTTAAAAGGTATTTCACATTAAGCACAAATTTCAGTGCATTTTCAAAATCTAAGTTTTAGTTTTTTTTAATATATTTTATTAACAGTGGCTACAGAAGAATTAATGAAATTTTGATAATTATTTAGTGTTATACCTCAAGCTATTTTCATGTAGTGGATTTATTGCATCATGTTACTTGAATAAAAATTTTAATAAATGATAGCAGAATTATCAGTAGGAAGGCAATGATTTTAAATATGATGTCATTTAAATTAAGGAAAAATTTTGATGTTGATTTTAATGAACAACTATATAATTTGGATAACTCCTCATCTTCAATGAGTATTTTGCACAATGTTGTAATCTAATAATGTGCAACATATAAATCCTCTTTGGGGCGTAAAAATATTCGGCAGGATATTATAACTGTAAATTGTAGCAGAATATTTATTTCTTCTTGAAGAAAAGGGATTATCCAATATTGAGTTTTGCCTTTATTTTAAATTCGGATTGGTAATCATCCTTTCTGCACAATGCCAATGTTTCAAAGAAGTAATTAAGCAGAAAATATCTTTTTCGTAATTTTGTGGGTTCTTTGATTGATCAAAAATTATTTCTGTCTTTATTATTCATTATTTTTTCCTCCACTTTAATTTAGGTTTAGTTAGGCTCAATATCGGTTTCGTGCCCGTTTTTATTTTTCCTGACTAGCATGTATAAGACCATTATTAAATTATTCTCGGTTTTAACAATAGCATTTTATAAAGGTTAATTGCCATTGATGTTAAAACACGGAGTAATTTCTTCGAACATAACAAATCTCTCGGGCCTAATCGTTTTTTGGGGAGAGGAGGGGTTAAGAAGTTTTTTAAAAGAATTGGGCGGAAGAGAGCTTGAAGTTTATGAATAACGGCGTGTAGTTGCGGAAATTACGTAAAATGTGATTCATGTTGCCATGTTACAGTAATAATGATTCACAGACGAGTTCAGCTGTGTGAGGTTGGGAGTGGGTAGAAATTTATAATAGAGAACGGATGTGAATTTATTTATGTTTAATTTTAAAAAACTGCCAGTGGCATGCATTATTAGCATTTACAGTCAAAAACTAGAGAGTTACGCGTTTCTTTTATTTTGTCAGAAATGTTTTTTGTTATATTTTACTCATTTTAAAGGGTAAATAAATTTTATATGGTGTAACAAGGACAATAATTTCTGAGGTTTTATCGGTATGTAGTTAAGTTGGCTTGTCTTAAAGCAATGCGCTCTCATCCAGTACTGCAACGGTTTGTTGGCTATAAGCCAAAAATTCCTTTCCTTTTGTGGCTTAGGCGTTAGTGAGTTTAATGCTCTTTCCCCCTCCCTCTCCTTCCTTTCTGACAAGCTGTGAAATAATTTTATCGTATTCTCTGCCTTTTCGTTTTCTGTTGATTTGTGTTTCGGGAAAGCTGTAAGCATTTTTCCTATAGTGGCAGAAGGAATCGGACATTCTTAGCTCAAAGGGGCGTTAGTCCAGATCTCAAAACGGCAATTTCCGTCGAATAACTAAAAGCATTGAATAACCTTTTCAAATTTTTGTCATCAAATAATATCGCCATGTATTATATTTAAAGAAATTAAATAATGAAGAGTCTGCATGAATGTATGCATGTTTCTTGAATTGTGAAAAGACAACGGTATCTAGAGGCATCAAATTTTGAATAACGTAGTCTTCCACCCGAATGTGGGTATTTGGAAGCCCGAATTTGGAATTTGTTTTATTATCTGTTTCATATTTTGTAAAACTTTTTAACGAATTTTTGATTAAAGTAACTTATTTCCAGCAACACTATACGGGGAATTTTTTTTTTATTTCCTCCAGCGTGCAAGAAAGTATCGGAAAATCTAAAGATATGTTATTTTTAAATATTGTTTGGCCGAAACGCATGTTAGCCGAAATGCTTTCGACGCGTGTATGTGTGTGTAAATGCCCTTTGGACGTAATATAAAATGTGAAAGCTTTCAGATTTTTTAAAAAATTATTTATTTTTTTTTCCTTGCCACCAAATATTATCGCCTTGTATGATTGTATTTAAAGAAATTAAACAATGAAGAAGCTGCGTGAGTGTTTGCATGTTGTGAAAAAACAACGGTATCTAGCGCCATGAAATTTTCAGTAATCTAGTCCTCCACCTGAGAAAAAAATATTATTTATCTCCAGCGCGCGAGACTATCTGTAGGAAATTTTAAAGATATGCTTTTTTTTTTAAATATTCTTTGATTTTGCTGTTGAATCGAATTTTATATGCGTAAGCGCCAAGAACGTGATATTTAATAAGTAAACACGCAAAACTAATAAAAAGAGAAAGAAAAATTGTAAAAGCCGTCGTCGAAAGAACACTCAACATTGATACGATAAATTGAGAAAAATGAATGCCAACACTTAACGTTGCATCGGGGATCCTAAACGTATACTGCTATGCTGATATTAAATTTTTTGTAATTTTGTTGTTGAATTGTTTTTGGTGTAAGTGAATGAAAATATGCCTAATAATAAAGCTGAAATGACAAAAGGGGGGGACGAGTAGGTCTGAGTGTAACAGACTGAGAGCTCAGGGGCTGAGTAATGAAATACAGTGAGAGACCCGTATATACGGGACATCTGCCAACTCTGCCTAAGGTGATGAGAAAAACAAAATCGCGAAATATTTTAGGTATTTTTAACTTCCACCTTGAAATATCAATAATCTGTTTTGTCGATTGATGAAAAAATTTGATTTTGACAAGCTCAATGACTAACGCCGCTATCTGGAAGCACGCCGAAAGTTGAGCAACATTGAATGAATGGCACAATTTTCAGATACAGAAGATAGATTAATAGACAGCTTCGGAAGTTAAAGAAAGTAGTATTGGAGATGCTACTGCTTATCGAATCGCCTGTATGTCAAAACAAGCGCAGGTCGATAGTGAGAATGTACAATGGTCATCAAAATTAAAGGATAATGACAAAAGTGTAACCTAACTGACACTTAATTAAAAACTGTTAATAGAAATTGGGACAAAAGCATTACTTAATTTCTTAAATTAACGTAATTTATGTTAAGTACCCTCTTGTAGAAAAAGTTTTTCGTTTAGTATGGTATATGGTAACCTCGGGCAGATATGCATACCTCTCATTTTTTTTTCCTTAGACTTTACCAAAGTATTGAAGTCTTGGAA
>KK119940.1:287721-327873 GCA_000611955.2 Stegodyphus mimosarum | reverse complement strand
GTAGGGTTCAAGGAGGGATTTGGCACTCTTAATTCGGCGTTCTTAGACATCCCGCACATGCACTGAATCGAATTCAAGTCGGGTGAGTAAGGTGGCCAATCCATTTGGATAAAATCGTCTGTTTACAAGTATTCTGAAAACACATATGCTTGATGAGGTCGAGTATTGCCATACATTAGCAACAGGGTTTTAATACCTCGTCCACACATCTGCGAGCGGTTACAGAATCTCCTTGAAAGATATGCAGCTACCTGCGGCCATTTGTCATGATTCCTCAAACTTTTAACCGCGGTCGCAGAAACGTTATATTTCGCGGGCAGGGGAAGGTAAGTTGCTCTCCAAATCAAAATACATCTAGTGTTCCGTTTTACAGCTTCGTGTGAATTTGGAGTGATTGGTGAACCCACTTCATGGAGAATCAAAACAAAACTTATTCGTCGGTATTACGCAGGACAGTTCCAGCGTTGCAGTCGTCGAAAAACTACGACAAACACTGAAACAAAATCAGCAACACAGCTTTTAGCTTACAATAGTGAAGACAGCTTCACAGCAAAGCGTTAAAGTACTCTCAACTTGGTCGATCGCTCTCGAGCTAATCTCCGAATAATCAAGATAGAACTACTGAACTCAACATACATCTCCTACTCCGCATACAGGCAGGGTATATATAGCTTTTAACCTTCGAGAACATTCTCGGGAAAACCGGTAAGAATTTGTTATAGAGTGTTCACGTTCCTTCTGCCACATCGCGAAATGGGCGATTTCACGCAAATCTGGCAACTGAACCTGCTTTGCGCGGAAGCTATCTTACCGCAGCTAGGCATTTCACAACACTGCCCCGTCAGAAGGACTGCAGGTTCCGAGCAGTACAGTCCTTGGTCAGAAGCCGAAGTCAAAAGGTGATAAAAGAAGCATTTACGTACTAGTAACTACGTGCAAGTTATATACAGAAATTATCTAGAAAAACTAATCTATGAAAATTATGGGTACGCCCAAGCATGAGAAGCACTAGGTAGTATGGGAATAATCTGTGCTTAGGGTTTGAATGAGGAGCTGTAAGGATCCGTTTCACGACGTCGTTCAGTCTGTTGAGAAATCTCCCAGTGCGACTGCAGTTTGAAAGGAATACCCGTACGCAACTCGGATTCCACAGCTACTTCTTCTTTTCGTGGAACTGGTATTCGGTGGCTTTTGCGTAGTATCTCTTTTTCACCCTGTCTATCAAGCTGTTGATGATCCCGGGCAAACCTGTGTAACTGTTTCCAACCTAGTCTGGAGGTCTTCCACAGGCGAGGAATGTACATCCGGAAGGCGGCCGACGAGCATCTTCGATGGAATAACCGGTGCTCTCTTGTGTTGCACTTACGGTAAGCAAGCGGGAACAGGCGCAGCTTCCGATCTGTCTTCTTGATTCTTGGAAACCATGAGCAAGAGGTAGTTCAAGATTATACGATTAAAGCTCTCCATCAAGGCCCGTTTCCATTACTGCGTATGCGTTTCTCCAATCAGCGAGCAAATTCATTTTGATTGACATCTGCTGTCCGTCGACGTTTGACGGAACGGATGAAGTTCGACAGTGTTCAACTGCTATCCGTAGGTCTGCGAAAGCGTTGGAGTCACGTGGTAAAAAAGGAGCAATCAGGTGTTGTCTAAAAACTAATGGCGACAGAAGTAACGATGTACGCTGGCTCAGGGAAAGAATGTTTTCCTAAGAATACTTATTTCTGAAATAACATTATAGCGAGAAATCTGCGTACTGAAAAAGATAGTACTGCGTACTGAATTTACTTAAAAAAAAATAACTGCAACTACAGTACTAGTTCGCAGAGAGCTGTGATTACTGTCAAGGAAATCGGGAGCAAAAAATATAATACCAAATCCATGAAATACGAAAATTTGTTCTGAAAATTATTTCCTAGTTCTGCATACACATTTCCCTTTAACGATAATGAACGTCTGACTATCAGACTGCTATAGTAAATCAGATATGGCATGAAAAGATTTTTTCTTTTGAAACAGGAAAAACCTAAAAACCTTAGTTATAAATTAAATTTAATATCCTTTTAAATATTCCACTGTATTAAAGAGTATGTTAAATTTGTATTTCTCTATTTACAAATACGAGGCACGTCCAGAAAGTAAGTTCCGTTTCAATTTATCTCCGCTGCAGCTCTGCGATCGCAGTTCCGCACATGCGCAGTAGACGCTCTGTATCAAGGAGAAGAAACGCGCGCCATTTGGAGATCGCTGTCAGTCACGTACGCTTTGTTGTGCTTGTTTACAATGTCGGTGTTGATTGAAAATCCCGCCGCTTGTGAAATCAGATCTGTGATTCGTTTTCTGAATGCGAGGAAAGTGAAACCTAGTGAAATTTATCGGCAAATTTGCGATGTTTACGGACCAAAAGCGATGAGTGATTCAATGGTGAGAAGATGGGTCCGAAAGTTCAATGACGGACGTAGTGATGCGCACGATGAAGAACGAAGTGGGCGTCCATCTTTGGTTACAGAAGAACTGGTTCACGCGATTGATGACAAGATCCATGAAAACCGAAGGTTTACAATTAGTGCTCTCGCTATGGAATTTCCCCAAATTTCACGATCACTAATGCATGAAATTGTTACCGAAAAACTGAAATTTCGTAAACTTTGCTCACGTTGGGTACCAAAGATTCTTACTGAGCAACACAAAACAAAACGGATGGGTAGTGCACTTCAGTTTTTGACCCGTTATGCTGAAAGCGGTGAAGAATTTCTGACACAGATAGTCACAGGAGATGAAACTTGGGTTTCTTACGACACCCCTGAAAGTAAGCGGCAATCAATGGAATGGAGGCACACTTCATCCCCAGCAAAGGTTAAGCCGAAGCAAATCTTGACACCTCGAAAAATGATGTGCACAGTGTTCTGGGACTGGAAAGGCATCTTACTCATTAATTTCTTACCGCGTGGTCAAACAATCAGAGCAGATGCTTATTGCGAGACACTTCGGAAATTGCGCCGTGCAATTCAGAATAAGCGCCGAGGATTGCTGTCAAAAGGTGTTGTTTTTCTTCACGACAACGCACGACCACACACTGCAAATGTGACGAAAAACCTCCTACAGGGATTTGGCTGGGACGTGTTTGACCATCCTCCGTACAGCCCTGACCTCGCTCCTAGCGACTTTCATCTGTTCTTACATCTTAAGTCTTTCCTTGGCGGTCAACACTTTAACAATGACGACGAGCTGAAAGAAACTGTTTCCAACTGGTTGAAGACACAGGCGGCAAATTTCTATGAAGAAGGTATACAAAAACTTGTGCCACGCTATGACAAATGCCTGCAATATTTCGGCAGTTATGTGGAAAAGTAGTTTAAGAGTTGTTGAATTTTGTGCAATAAATAACTTTTCTGTAGCTGTACACAATTTACTTTTATTACCAAACGGAACTTACTTTCTGGACGTACATTGTATACCTTTTTGGCTAACATACGAAAGGTGATCCAAAAAAAAGTTTACAAGGGAAATGAAAAAGTATTTATTAACAATAGAAACAAGATATGGGAATCAAGAGACACATCTGGCCTTCACTTTTCCACATAGTTGCCAAAATTGTTTAGGCATTTGTCAGAACGTTCGACCAACTTGTTTATCCCGTCTTGGTAGTAATCAGGGCCCTGCTCATTGAGGTATTTCTCGGCAGCTGTTTTCACTGCATTGTCTGAGGTGAACTGTGTTCCGGATAAGTATCGCTTCAATGCCGGAAAAATGAAATAGTCACTTGGAGCCAAATCGGGGTTGTATGGGAGGGGGGGGTGATTTCAGACCTCCCACTTGAACCTTTGCAGCAATTCCTGAGGCTGGCGAGCTGTATGGGGCCTTTGCTCAGTAATCCAGGCCGTTTGCGTCGGATGGCTTTACGCAATTTCGTTAAGGTGGCACAATAACGATCGACCTTAATGGTAGGACTACGCTCCCAATACTCCCACGTACGGTTACTCGTCGATCCCTTTGGATGATTTCTTCAACACGTGCCGTGTTGATATCCGTCCTTGAAGAACTTAGACGGCCGCTCGCTTCCATATTGCGGTTTTCCACATGCTCCCTGCCCACTTGATAAGAATGACACCATTTCGCTACCTGTTATCTACTCATTGCTTTGTCCCCGTATACCTCAATGATTTGTCTGTGAATTTCGGATGAGGCCACATTCTTGGCCCATAAGAATCGAATTACGGCTCGCACCTCTATGCAAGACCACTTTTCTAGACTTTGTTCCATTACTGTCGCTCTTAAGTGTCTGCGTACTGACGCTACTTACTCATAGAACCGCTGTAGGACAACTAGCGCCATCTGTCAACCACCCTGGGTGGAAATATTCGCTCCACAATTATTACGTTTCAAATGCTTCTGCTTGTAAACTTTTTTTTTGGATCAACCTACGTATATCTGTAAGCACATAGAATATATTTTTAGCAGTTCGTTTAATTTCAATCGGAACGCCGCATTAAAAAATAATGTTTTTTGTAAGATATGTTCTAGAAGATGAAGAATAAACTGGTGAATTTTTTAGACGATAGCACACTGAAATAGGGCCAAAAAAATTTAGTTTTATGAATTTATTTACTTGATAATGTATATAAGCCAAAATTGCTAATCACGTCGGTGTGGTGATAGCGTAGTGGTAAAGCCGAGGGAAGCAAAATGTGGCTTTTTGGGTGCGTGAGTTCGAATCGAATACTCTTTTTCCAGCCTGTTTGCTACTTTACCTCCGTATTCAAATTTGATCTATATTTTTATTTTAAAACTTATTTCTATTATTTTGCGCATTAAGTATAATATTTTATTTATGCTCTTATTTATTTAAATTTTCCCCTCAAGAATTTATTTTGGAAATTATAATATAATATGAATTTAAAATACACTCCTTGTATATATATCTAAATATTTTTTTTCGTTTCACTTTTATGTGAATGTACATACATGTGATGAAACTTTGGGATTTTCCAGCTTTCAACTTTCAATACCAATGAACATGAGACAGTATTAGTACCCTGAACATTTTTAATAAAACAGTTTTTAAAAACTTATATAATTGCTTTACAATTCACTTCTCTTCAGCTGAAGCACAGGAATTAATTAAATATTTCGATTTTATTTATCGTATGTATACATATATAAAATGAAAAAAGCTTATTTTTATAACTTCTGTAGAAAGCTATGAATTTAAAATTTATAAATTAAAAGGAATATTTTATAGATTATGCATAAAATATAACAGCGCATAATGCATTTTAAAACAAACGAGATTTCTAATAAATTATCCAGCCATGACACTGAAGAAATTGATGCTAAAATTTTATGTACTATCTGTTTTCTCCCCAAATTTGCGCATAATTTTAAAAATATACAATCTCGCATAGCAGTCAGCGGTATACAAGCATAGCAAATTTTGTGTAGATATTGTGAACCTTTCCTTACAGTTGCTCTGTATTTTTAAGGTACCAGCTATTTTTAAATGCATATAACTTTTTTATTTATTTTGCAGTAACAGTAAATTTTAGTTTTAATTATATACACTCACTTCCAAAAGTTAAGCACGGAGAGGAAAAGGCTAATTTCCGGAAGCCAATCAGAATTGAAGAGGATGCAATTCGCTACAGAGGTAGATAGAAGTATGCAAATATGTTAATTACAGCCAATCGCGCTTTCATGTCAAGAAATATGCAAAAAAGGCAGTCTTATAAGAAGACACCTTTATGAAGGGATACAGAAGTTGATTGTAAGTGCTCATAGAAGGTGTTTAAAACTTTCGTACAATTTGTTTTCAAGACATACGTGTTTCTATGACTTCCAGAAGACGACTGGAAGATTCTGAGCGGTGGGGTGCATTGAAGCAGGAAAGTCGATCACAGATGTTGCTCTTTTCTTCGTCGTTCATCATTCTGTAATTTCACGTTTATGGAAACATTTCCAAACCACACGGACAAAGGCCCGTAGCCGGTCGCCCAAGTGTTACAACCCCCGCGAAACATCGATATATTGCTATTGTAGCCAAGCGGAATCGCAGAGCGACCTCCACACGTGTGACAAGTATGGTTACAGCGTCCATTGGTAAGGCGATATCTGCTGCTACTGTACGCCGAAGATTGCATATGAGTGAACTGTACGCCCGGGTACTTCGAGTTTGCGTTCTTCTATCCATCCAATCAAGAGGGGCACGATTACAGTGGTGCCGGGAACATGCCAATTGGAATGTGTCTGACTGGGGCAATGTCATGTTTACTGATGAGTCAAGATTTGCTCTGGAGCCAGATGACAAGCGTAGAAGAATATGGTGTGAACAACGAACACGCAATCAATCCCAAAACGTCACGCATTTTGAGGCGGAAGCATTATGGTGTGGGCTGGGATTTCATTAGGATATCGCACCGACCTGCACATTTTTAAAGGGGTTTTTTTGACGGTTGTCCGGTATCGAGATGAAGTCCTAGAACCCATTGTGAGATTGTACGCTGCAGCAGTTGGCCCTACTTTTGTTTTAATGGACGATAACGCATGTCTCCATAGAGCTGACATCGGCGATGACTATATGGAGAGTGAAGAGATTGGGCGTATGGCCTGGCCAGCATATTCGCCCGACCTTAATCCCATTGAAAATCTTTGGGATGCTCTCGGCCGTGCTGTATCTTCATGTTTCCCATCTCCAGCCACTCTTATTGAGCTGGAAACTGCTCTACAAGAAGAATGGCGATTGCCTAATTCTGCAGTGGTTGACACCCTAATTGAAAGCATGGTCACAAGGTGTAAACTTTGTATACAGATGAGGGGGGGGGTCACATACCCTATTAATGTCCTTTTTTTCCCCTTTTTTCTGTTTATTTTCACTTTATATATAATTTTGTTTAAGTCTTCAGTATGTCATTATCTGATGAGTTACAAAAATTTAATATTTTTTTATTTCTCTATATAATTATTGATTTTGTTTTATGCATAAATATATATGCTACTTATCTGCCAAATTTTGTGTCAATCAAAGTAGTATTTGTTGATTTTTATTACATTTTACATCTTCCTGCTTAACTTTTGGAAGTGAGTGTATTATTTCGTTAATATTTAAGTTATCTAGAAACGCAAAGAAATTAAAAAACATTACTCTATCTTCTGTGCAATTAGAGATGTTTTTAATAATGCATTATAACCTTACTTATTTAAAAATTGCTGACCTGCTTTACTTTCACAGTTCATAAGGAGAACTAAAATGTTCATAAGCAGAACTAAAAATTTTCCAATAACATCGTCCGAATCCCGTAAGTTAAATCAGAGACATCTGGTGACAATTAATGAAACTGACCGCCGAACTTCCGTAAGCGTAAATCCAACGCAATAGTGTAAACGGTTGTCCGTCTGCGTAATGCGTTTCTCCCAATACGCTACGCGTTGGTAACGCACTAATGGAAAACGGGGCTTCAGACTGCAGATGTAACGGGGTCGTCTGCGTTATCTTCATTTCCAGTAAGTTGCAGAGTCTCTTGAATACAGCCAAAGTGAAGTTGTTGCCTTGATCGGAATGTATCTGGAGACGAGTTCCAAATCTGGATACCCAGTTCTGTAACAGAATTTCAGCTGTCGTGACAGCCTTTTGGTCTGGAATTAGGTACGCTTTGGTGCACTTTGTAAAGTAATCCATGACAACGAGGATGCATTGTTTTCCATCTATGGTCCGAGTATGTTGAGGGCAATGCGTTCGAAAAGCGTTCCTATGTTGTATCGCTGCAGCCTTCCCCGGCTTTCTAGACAGTGGGCCTCGGGTTGCTTGGGCACCTTTGCCTGCATAAGTGGTCAGCCTGTCGCACGACCCCGTTGTTTATTTCCCAAGCGAACTTCGTACTTATTTTATCGACTCCCTCAAGGCATGAAAGACTGAGTCAATCTTGCCCAGCCCGGGTATCGAACCCCGTATCTGTGTTGCTGCTACGCCACCAGGCCTCGGCCTTCCCCGGCTACGTCCTTTCTTGGCTGCGCAAGATGGCCACCACTTCTCCACATCGATTCTCGCCGAACTTCAGAAGTGCTGCCAGACCTTGTTTAATGTCTTCATATAGCCGACATGCCCTCCTGTTGGGCTGCTGGATTTCGCGGAAGCAGGAGCTGCCATCTCTTATTAGTTCCATAGTCGACATAAGATTCCATTTCGAACGTGAAGTGAGTCCCAGAGATTACAGTGCCTTTTAGTTGTAGGAGTGAAGATGAAAATGTCCAGCCACTTGGCTTCGTTCTGGATGATTGTTTCAGCTCTATTATTGGCTTAATATCAGGATCCGCCAACTGATCTTTAACTTTTTCATCACTCCACGGATCTGAATCGGCTGATGTTTTTGCCGTATGCTAGGATTAGTCAACTTGTAGTTAGGCTCGGTTCTTGGAACAGCACGTGCAGAACAAGGCTTCCTGGATAAAGCATCCGCATCTCCGTGGGAGAAGCCTTTACGATGTTTTATCTTGGGACTTCCTGGAGTATTTGAATCCATTTAGCTATTTGACCTTCAAGTTTTTTAAATTCAATAGCCAGACTAGGGAAGCATGATCGGTTTGCAACAAGGATTTTCTGCCATAGAGATTAATGGAAATGTTTTATGGCTCTACGATAGCGAGCAGATCTTTACTGGTGACGCAATAATTCCTTTTCGGTCTGGACAAGCACTTACTCCAGTAGGCTATTACTCGCTCTTGACCATCAACCATTTGGGAAAGGACAGCTCCCAAACTTTCGTTGCTCGCATGTGTGTCTAATATAAGTTGTTTGTTGGTCTGAGGATATGCTAGCACGGGTGTAGATATTGATGCCGCTGTCAACTGATTAAAGGATTTTTCACACGCCTCAGTTCACGCAAATTTTTGTTTAGCGTCCATTAATTTATGCAGGGGCCTTGCGATGTTAGAGAACCCGTTTTCTGTAATATGTAGAGAGTCCCAGGAAGCTCCGTAATTGATGAATAACCACAGGGCATTCCCAGTCCTTAACTGCCGACATCTTCTCTGGATCTGTGCAGACAACTTCGACGGAGATGACGTATAATGGATAGGTGAGCACTGCGGAACAACCTGCTTTCAAAGGGCTCAGCTTGAGGTTGGCATCCTTCAATTTTTGCAACACCTTCCTCATATTTTCTAGATGTTCTTCGAAATTACGGCTCGCTATAATGATGTCATCTAGGCAGACCAGAGAGGATTCGTAAGAAAGCACTTACTCTATGAGGCGTTCAAATGTTCCAGAGGCTGTACTTCAAACTGCCTGAGTCCTTGGCCGATAGTGAACGCAATTTTGTCTATCATCAGAATGAATTTCCACTTGTCAGTATCTGTTCTTGAGATCCAGAGTGGAAAATCACTTATGTCCTTATAGGCTGTCTAGAGTATTGTCATTCGTAAGAAGTGGGTAACTGTCTTTCGTAGTGATATTAATTAGTCTCCGGTTGTCGACTCAAAACATCTCTCGACATCTCTTAAGCTATTTTTAGGGTATTTAGTCATTCCGAATTTAAAGCTATTGTTTTTATGGAGCCGGTTATTAATAATTCTGAGGAATGGTGACGTTTGTTTTTTATGTGACTGGTGAGCTAAAGGAATGCTGTTTTTCATTTAAAACACGGCTAAATCTTTTGAAGAGTGCACAAAAAATTCAGTCCGAGCATTAATTCGTCCCCGATATTAGCGACGAAAAACAAGTTCTGGTAGGTCTCATTTCCGAAGGTTATGATTAATTTTACCTTCTATCGGAATCTTATCACCTGTCATTCTCTGTAAAGTCACACAGAACGGAGTCCAGCGCAACGTTTAGTTCAATTCTCTGTTCTAACTATGGTTACATATGCTCCCGTATCGATGATCATCTTACAAGGATGCTTATTCTCGCATCCTTTCGAAGAACAGTTCGTTATCTTCGCTGCTTATTGAAGAGATCTGGTGAACTTTCAAAGGGGCTGCGTCTGTCCCTGGCAACCTCCGCCCCGTGAGGTTGCCTCTTTTTATTTTTCCTGGTTCGGTTTCACTGTTCTTGCGGAGATGTCCTTTCAATCCGCAGTTCCAACACTTGATTTGTTTTCTGTTCAGTGTTGCTTCTATTCCGCCTTCTTAACGCCTCCCGAATCTCAACTTAGCGACATCAAAATGTGGTTCTATTTGAGTCGCTGTAATAGGATGGCGATGTTTTCAATTCACTTGTTGAGCCCACTCGAACTTCATGGTACGGTGAAATGCGGATTTTAGGTCTTTCTCATCCGCGAATCTGAGAGCGTTCTGAATTTCAGCATCCTTGACTGCATCAAGGTCAGATTTTCGGACGTCAGGTTGACAATCCGGATATGCTGGATGCTCCAACCGCTCAATGTCAAGGCTTTCTGTGATTATCTGCTGACGAGTTTTCATCTACAGGCGGCTACAGACCTTTACGCATTTCCCCCCGAATTTGAGTTCCAACGCATTCGAGCGGGCTTTAAAGTTTGAAATCTGGTCTTCTGACATGACACCTAAGGTATCTGCAGCATAGTCTGAGTGATGTAGCCAACTGCGAGGCCTTCATGTGGGAGTCCCACTTCTTAGTTTCCTCCACGATCGAAAACTGGGTCTGACATGCACCGAATAATTTTCTATCGTATGTAGTTTGATTGACGCATGAGAAGAAATAGGAGAAATTTAAAATCTTCAAGTTCGTTCTTGGACTCAGTCCGTTTTTCTTTGAAAGCTACTTCTTTCCGGAACTTTCTCAATTTTTCTTCAAATCTTTCTTTGACATCTGCTATTTTGGCTCCAGTTTCCTCAGTTTCTCTTTCATGTCTTCTAATTTAGCTTCGGTTTCGTCTCTAAGCTCCACGATCTCCTTTTAATCTTGTTTTGTTCCACTTGAGTCTGTTGGAGTTGCTCTTGCAGCTTTTATTTCCTCTTGACCTGATTTTATTTCGCTCTTGGTCTCAGGTTTCGTCTCTCCTTTTCCGGCTTTTACAACTGCTAACAAATCCATGAAAACCTTCACTTCCTCCGGCAAGCGGGTTGCTGGCATTCACTCGTAAACCCCACTCCAGACACCAGTTGTTGCGTTTTACGGGTTAGTGGGAATTTGGAGTTATTGATGACGAATCAAAACAATTTATTCATCAGTATTACATGGGACAGGCCCAAAGATGCGTTACAATCGTCGAAAAACCTGAGAAACACTCTAAAACAATCAGCAACACAGCCTTCACCCTATAACGGTAAATATAGTTTCACAGCAAAGCACTAAAGTACTTCTCCCGACTCGATCGATCGCTCTCGAGCTAATCTCTGAACTCAAGACGCTATTACTGAACTCATCATACTACTCAATGCTCTCTTACTCCGCGTACAGAAAGGGTATATATAGCTTTTGATCTGCCTTCGAGACCATTCTCGCGAAAACCGGTAAGAATTCGTTCTAGAATGTTCTCACTGCATCTGTGGTCATATCGCTGATGCTGTCGCCAAATCTGGCAACCCTAAACCTGCTTTCCGGGTCAGCTATCTTACCGCAGCTGGGCATTTCGCAGCACTTACAGACCGTATCTGCACTCGTCAATAAACAATATTCGGGTTCAGTCGTCTTGTCCCCATTGAACATGACAACAACATCAGTTTAAATAAGTCCCTCTAGAAGCTGAAGTCAATGGGACACGAACCATTGGTTTTTTCGCATACAGTCCAACCTCGTTAAGCCTTCGAGCAGCAGTAGAACGGCTAATTCGATTTCCTGTGCAGCCTCAAGATCTAATACCAGATCTCTTGTGGTTGCTTCGAGCCGACAACGACGGAAAACAGTCTTCTGATACAGTTGTTGCTTTTGACCAGACTCACTGTCAACTAATCTAGTGCTTTAAAGCGGCTTCAAACTCTTGACTGATGCTTTAAGGGATATGCAGATCTTGGGAGACCTCTGTCGATTCTACCAATTATTCGCCACTTTTGACCTTCATTTACATGATGCCTTTGAGATCTAATTATGAATACTCATCACTGTCAGGAACCAGTTTCACCTTAAACAACACTACAGACCAGAATTCCGTTATGCGTTCTTCATTATCAATCACCAAGTTTGCAAATTTCCGGCACTAACAGTATGTACGGAGGTGCAATTTTTGTTTTCAGTTGTATTTAATTAACATACATAATTATAGCATTCGTAGCAACATTAACATTAACTTAACTGTAAGATATTTTTTCTCATTATCTTATAATTTTGATGACCAGTGTCTATTAACTATTAATAAGGGTAAAGTCGTATTCATGGATAAATGAAGTGGGCATCATCCTCTATTTGAGTTTTTCAAGAAATATATTAACAAAAGCATATTCAAAAGCCGGAAGTGAATTTCCAGAGAAAAAGAGTACGGTCATCCGGAGATCTTCCTACACTTAATTATCTACTTGTTTTACGAATTTCGGTGTCATGTATCATTGAATAGGTTTTCACGAACTTGAAAGAAATGAGAATAGTTTTAGTATAGCTTGGTTTCCCATATACATAGTAGGGTAGAGTGAAAGAGACGAATACTTTTTTTTTAAATTTTATTATTTCGTGATCCCACAGATGGTTCTGTTCGGTGAAAAAAACGGCAAGGAAATTGCAGCTCAGTCGCTCGTCATTTTCAGGTTCCACATGGGGTAAAAATGTTAATGAAAATAAACTATGTTTTAATGATTTCTTAAAACGCTATTGTTTTCTGACGAAATATATGGTTGTATTTGGGGAAAAAAGTGTCAATGAAAACGTTTTTAGCTTAAGCACTCATTATCTTCAGGTTCTACAACAGAACCGAAGAAAATTCATCTTGGTATCCAATTTTGTAAGTTCGTTCCGGGACTTGATTCGATTGCATATGAATTTTCCCTGCACCACATGTTACCAATGACGCTTCTGTCATCAGTCTCGCATGCCTCTCTCCTACCTGAAAATGGCAATGGAGCTTTCTTATTTCAAACTGAGAGCGGCTTCTATTCAATCTTATGTCTTCGTCGCTGAAGTTCAAGGTAGCCGGTGGTTCCAAGGTATTGTCGCAGCGAATCTTATCAAAATACACCTATTCTATGAAATTCAGTTTTAGAAGCACAAATTGTCGTATTTTCCCTTTCCAGTCAGTTTTTTTTTTCCTTTCAGTATTCTTCTCAGACCAAGTTCACAAATATGTGTTCGTTCATCTTCCAGTATCACCGACAGGATGTTTTCAGAGTGAGCAAAATAACAGTTCCTTTGAATAATTTCATGAACGATTGCCTTAAAATTTTCCGGTAAGAATGAACTTTTCTTGGTCATTCCATGAACCTGACGTGCTCCATGTGTTGCTCTCGGTATTTTCTTTATTTCAAACTAGGATGGCAAATAAACTCTTCTAACATATTCGGCTAGTAACTTCAAGCCATCTGTTGGTTCAGCACTTGATACATTAAGGTGAATAATTCTGTTGGATGTGAGCCATCATCCCAGGACTCCTGTTGTCCTACCCAGGATTATAACCAACAAAGATTTTAAGACGTCTATTTACGCGAGTTTTCTTCCCAGTGTTGACGCTTGTTCCATCCCACACAACAGTTTGAAAAGTTCAATCCCTTTCTGTATAACAACGTTGGTGATGCTTTGTGTAATATCTTCACTGGACCCAGAACCTGAAATATATGTCCTATATAAACAAAACCAGGTTCTGACAAGAGACCAACATGCTCTTCCTCAGCTGTAATCCTGTAGAATGAATTTCCCTTCTTTTTATACACTACAGTTTTGGCCTTCCTCCCAACAAAGTAGGTGCCATACAAAGACTATATTATTGATGAAGCCGTTGACTGAAGATGGAACTGTACCTTACGACCTTCTCTCTGCAGCTTACTTTTAGCTGGAGTATCTTTAGATACAATTTCCAGATCCTGAAGTACAGAGGATGGAATGACACCAGCTGATCTATCCAACACTACCGCTCTATCACAAGCAACAGCTAAATTTGGCAGAGATATTCGCATTTGGCTTGTCTTGGAGGTTGAGGGAATTTGAGAATTAGTTGATTTCAGATGTTTGGCTTGACTAACTTAATCGTCGACATTATCTTCAGAGATGTGTTCTGAATCACCAAGGATCACTTCTGAATCACTAAGGTGGCATTCGCTTCTAAGTCTGTAATCGAACACAAACAAACACTCATTATCTTTACATGCCTTTACTTTAAGGTTCCTGATTTTCCCTTCTTTCTTGTCTTTTTTTCTACGTTGCAATTTTCGGCTTTCAGAAACGTAGATCGACCCAATGGGAATTTTCTTTCATGCCGTTGGTGTGTTAAGAAATTTCGCTGTGCTGTTGGAATCTTCACGGAATATTTACATTGTTCGTAATTCAAACATTTGCATGCAGAAATATCAAACAAAATACTGTTTGCATTATCGAAGAAATAATTCTTAATTTTTATCAGCCCCTTACAGGATTTTGGTATTCTTTTTACGTTTTCTAAAATTTCCATTGTAATTCCGTATAAGATCAATAATTTCTTGTTGATTTAACTGAGGTATGGAGCTTTTCTTCCAAATTTTTGACATGCCAAAGAAAACAATTTCAGTAAAGTTCTCAACCTGACGGGTCTTTCTTCCTTCCTTTCTACAATAACTCGTTTCTGACCCAAAAGAAATCCTTCATAATATTCGCATACGTGGATAAAACTGTTTATTTAAATTGTACTGGAGTTTCAAAAACAGTACAAAAAGATGAATTTCTAGTTGACTTCATCTTAGTCCAACATAAACAATGACTGATAAAGCAGGTTTGACAAAACACATCGAACAACCAACTAATTAACACAAAAAAATTCATTGAAAGATATGGAAACCACGTGATTGCTTACCCCAAGCTAGAGCCAGTAGTCAGATCTGAACTGCATTATAGTATCATATTTTAGAATTAAATTTGATGTTTTGGAGTAGGAATTAATTTCTAGCTTTAATAATGGCGTTTTTAGGCAATTCATGAAAAAAGCATAAAAACGCTAGAGAAAGTCAGTACAGATATTCACTTGAAGTCTGAAACCTCAAGATGTCAATATTCTGATCTGGAATTTGAACGCAATTTGTTCTACCCCGTTTGGAACCATATAATGACTCAGGCAATATGAATTTAGAAAGTTTTATTTTCGCTCCACCCTAATATAAAGTAGGTAAAAAAGTTTCCATACGGAGCGATGACAATAGAAATTTGTCACACAAAATCCTTTATGAAGAAAATGAAAATTAACAAATTGGTTCAATACAGTTCCATATATTATGAAGAGAGAATGTCTAAGGAAAAAAAATTCCCTAAAGTTTTCAGATTTTTAACGGTCGCCCGAAAGGGTTTCTGAAAAGTTTACGTTCTTCCTGTGTTCTCAGTCTACCGATCTGCTCTAACGCTCACCTCTACGACGCCCTTTATTTTCTTAGCTTTGTTATTAAGCATAGTTACTTAATAACAAAGTGGCACTTATGCCACGTACTATTTATTCATTAGCAGGATCATAAAATGTTTAAAAGCGACATGTGTTGAAAATTCCTGATGCTGTGTTAGTATTGGCATACATTTTTCTATTTTTTTTTCAGTGTTTTCTCATAAGATGGCTTACAAAACTCTTTTTTGTTACTAATTTTTTGTGTGTTAACTTTATTTATTAAAAATGATGTTGTTCGCACTCACGTCGCATAAAATTTGATTGAACGGCAAAATCACAAAATATCTGGAAACAGCATATCTTTAGAATTCCCAATAGAGTGTTAGAAGTTACCACACATATTTTTATATTCCCTGTATTAATTCTTTAAAAACTAGGGGCCTACGCAGCCAGCCGCCCGAAATAGTTACCTTAAAAATGAAAATGTATGTAATGATTTGAATGAGTTTAGCTAGCGTGATTTCATCAAAATATCGAATGTTTCTAATTAGACATCTCATGATCTTAATGTATCTTTATTTAAATCAATAGCATTAAAGAGTAGGAAAATATATTAAGAATTGTGTTTATCGCTTTTAAATCGCATAGTTTATTACTTAATAACTTTCCAAATGAAAGTTCAAAGTAAGGTAGGCTGTACTGAATGGCAACACGTTGTTGCCTAGAAGAAAACTTTTGTTGCTTGGGTAGGGGTTCGTTATCGATTGAAAGTATACAGAATCTACACTCACGTTTGTGAAAATTGCAACACCATGAAGGACTTACGCGAGTGAGCTGAAATTTTCAGGAAATGCAAAGTAGCGCATGATATGCAAATGATTAGAATTGCAAATCCGTAGCGCATGCGTATGCTGAGCAGCGCCCTCTGAACGGCTGATGGATTCGAATAAATAGACGGCTGTAGCGAGGCGTGTATGGTTATCTGCTAGTGGTAAACGTTAACTCAATCAGTACTTATGCCTCGTCGACGAAAGAGAGCGAGATTTGAACAACTTACAGAGTTTGAACGAGGGAGAATCATCGGCCTTCGTGAAGCTGGATTGTCGTATCGTGCAGTAGCCTCTCGTGTGCAGCGTAACAGCAGCACAGTGATGCGCGTTTGGAAGCAGTGGACGGACGAGTGTCGGACAACTCGGAAATCCGGGAGTGGACCCCGAAATGTGACGTCAGCTCGCGATGATAGACACCTGGTCCGCATGGCGCGGACGGACCGTACAGCTTCCTCTAGACAATTGGCAGCACTGTGGTCAATAGCTACAGGTGTTTCATTGTGTGCTTCATCAATTCGTAGACGTCTGCTGCAGTGTGGACTGCGCGCACGGACTCCTTTATACAGGATCCCCCTAACGCACGACCATCGCCGCCTGCGGCTACAATGGGCCAATCAGCATAGAGACTGGCGTGCTGATTGGCAGCATGTCGTGTTTTCTGACGAATCCCGCTTTAATTTGTGGTACCATGATGGCCGCATTCGTGTCAGACGCTATGCCGGTGAACGCCACCTTCCGGAGTGCATTATCGAACGCCACAGTGGACGAACACCCGGAGTTATGGTCTGGGGCGCCATAGCATATCATAGACGATCTCAATTGCTACGAATTGTGGGCAATCTGAACAGCAACCGGTATATCCGTGAAGTTCTACAGCCCGAAGCTGTTCCCTTCCTTCAAAGCTTGCCAGGCGCTGTATTTCAACAGGACAATGCCCGCCCTCATACTGCTCGGATTGTTAAATCCTTCTTTGCAGCGCAGCAGGTACAGCTTCTTCCTTGGCCTGCGTGTTCCCCGGATATGTCGCCAATTGAACATGCGTGGGATGTCATTGGTCGGCGTCTTGCTCGTGATCCTCGTCCTGTTGCGTCTGCAGACGAACTTTGGGTACGCGTACAAACGATATGGAATGCTCTTCCTCAGTCAGACATTCAAACTTTGTTTGACTCCATGCCACGTCGTGTAGCAGCACTTATTGCGGCGCGTGGTGGCCACACAAAATACTGATTCTGATCTCTTGTTCTTGTTTGTTTGCTTTGAACATTTAATCATTTATTTGTACCACTACCACTCAACTGTGTATTAAATTGCATTCAATTATGACGATTCCTTCTCGGTGTTGCAATTTTCACAAACGTGAGTGTATGATAGGGTAGTAAAATTTATTTTACCGAAAGAATCACTTCACAGTTCTGGAATTTTCCCACAAAAATAGTCGTACAGCTCTTCACAGTATCAACAAGTACAAGCAATTCCTGGATGTGATATATTATGCAGATGATTAAAGATGAGTCTGCGAAAGAATTTTGGCACAAATGGACGAGGAAAGTCAGTAGAGATGTCATAAAAAATGTTTCCATCGGAGTATTGGCACGGCTTCAATTCAAGCTTCAAAGATGATGTGTTGTTTTTGAGAAGGTTTTGTATCTTCGGATCGTGCCGTTCAGTATCGGAAAACTTTTAAAATCCAAAAATGGAGATTTTGTTACAGAAACGATTTCGATTCTCGAAAGAGCTTCAGCAGCAACGTTTTTGGAATCTAGCACATGCCTAATACCGGTACAATACTAAGAAATAAAATTTAAATGGCGTAATTGCCGAGGTGAACATTTGTGAGGATTTTGCTTAGAAGCGTACACTGGTGTGCAAAAATTAAGGACGAGACGGTTTTTTCAATATAACGTTGTACAAAAGCTTTCCAAATCAACACATTTAATACCGTAAGATCCCCAATACGTAAGGGCATGAGTAATGTAAGCAACACTTACTAAAAGAGAAATCAGAGGGATAAAAAGAAGCTTTATTGAAAAAGTAGCAGGGAGCGCAATGCGACTGAAGGCCGAAACATCCCTGTGATGGGTGTCCAGCAAGAAACATCCGGTCTTCAATAGGGGATATGATCTCCCCTGACTGCTAGGCAGGTTTCACATCATTTGCGCATGCTGGATATGTGGTTGTTAATGAGCTGTTGAGACACTGCTGCTCGTTCCTCTTGTAGCACCAATCGCAGTTTCGGAATCGTTACTGGGGATAAGTTACGTGCTGCCACGGGTCTCCATAGTAAGTTCCGTACATGCTTGACGGGATTTAGATCCAGAGACCTTTCAGACCAATCCATGTGTTCAATATCTTCACTCTCCAACAGCTCTTCGACAGTAACTGTGCGATGAGGTGGAGCGTTGTCGTCCATAAAGAGGAAGTGAGGACCCATAGCCCTTGTGAAAAGACGCATGTAAGGAAGAAGAACCTCGTTACAATAGCAGTCCCAGGTGACGAACCTCCTTGGGAGATATGAAGGTCGGTCCGGCTACCAAGCATTATGTCTGCTCGAACGAGAACTCCGCGACCTCCAAAACAGTCCCTTTTGATGATGTTGAAGGGGTTATTGCGTGTTCCCCGCTCTGTCCAGATGTGTATGTGTCTAGAATCGCAACTCAGACTAAATCTGCTCTCATCTGTAAAGAGTACTCGTCCCCATTCATTGTCTCTCCAATTCCGGTGTTCCCGGCACCACAGAGAACGCCTTCTCCGATGGGCAGGCGTTAGAGGTACACACCGTACAGGGCGTCGTGCAAACAGACCACCACCGTGCAGTCTTCTGGCCACGGTAAAACGCGATATCGGTCGTCCAGTCGCCTGTGTGGTGTGTCTAGCGATTTCTCCCGCTGTCTGCCGCCTGTTTCTTCTGGCCTGTAAGGCAATATACTGGTCATCTGCGAGTGTGGTTCCTCGTGGACGACCACTACTAAACCCCCGGATAGCTGTTCCTGTAGTTTGAAGATGTCTCCAAAGTCGTGAAACGGTGCTGTGAACAATTTCGAACTCTGCAGCCACACTTGTCACACTGCGGCCTTCCTCCAACTTCCCAATGATTCGACCTCGGGTAAAAGCATCCAGATGTCGTCTAACAGATTGATTATTCGCCATTTCTCGCTGAGGCAGCAAGTCGGTGTGATTTTGACTGCTATACGGCGTGCAATCTCTTCGCCAGAAATACTGATCTTACACCAACAACATGCTTTATACTACTCAGACACTCCCCCATTACATCTACCTGCATATCTGCGCATGTGTTACCGTACATCACCTTACTTAATCTCCTGATTGGTCTTTCTGTCCGCTCTGCCTCTTCGTTCAGCTGATATGCTAATTTTTCGACTTCGTCTTTAATTTTTGCATACCAGTGTATATTAACGGTTTCTGATCCATATAAATTTGAAAATTTCTACCCTCTAACATGTGTCGGAATTTCTTAATCGCAGAGTCAATTGAAAATAATTCTCTATCCAACGCGGACCATTTCCATTGATTTATGTTCAGTTTCATAGAGAAAAGTGCTATAGGTTCCCATGCTTGTTGAGACAATTTCTTAAGAGCATCGCCTATTGCGACGTCTGAAGCATCCACGAAGATGCTTAACTGGGCTGCGGGAATAGGGTGTCTCAAAAGGGTAGCCTGAGCAATGGCATTTTTGGCAGCAATGAAGGCTTGTTCAGCATTTTCGTTCCAATTTAACAGGGAGAATGAATCCTTGACACAAGGACAAGATTTCTTTTTATTGATATGTCCTTCTAACAATTTTATTAAAGGAAAAAGAATGTATGCTGCTTTAGGTATGAAACATCTGTAAAAGATGCCTAAAAATCGAAGATGAGTGAGGGTGGTAGGCTGAGGGAAATCTGAAGTACATTCGACTCTGTCAGGAAAAGGTTCAATTCCGTTTTCACTAAAGTGAAAAGCCAAGAAATCAATAGATGTTTGACCAAAAGTGCATTTTGAAACATTTATGCAAAGTCCGTATTGCTGAAGGTTTGAAAATGAAGCTTTCAAATGTCTGCAGTCTTCCTCAGAATCGTTGGAGGCTATGAGCAAGTCTTCGACGAAAGCAGAAACATCTTCTAAATCTCACGTGACTTCGTCTATGAAACATTGAAAAGTCGCGGATGCGTTACATAAACCGAATTGCATACGGGTACTTTCGAATAAACCGAATGGTGTACATATGGCGGTTTTGTGAATGTCGGTGGGGTTGATTGGTATCTGATGATATGCCTTGATCAAGTTAACATGACTAAACATTTTAGTACCATGCAATGAGGTAGTAAAATGAGCTAAGCACGAAATAGAGTATTTAATCTGTTATCGTTTGTGCGTTCAACGCACGATAATCTCCTACAGGTTTCCATTCTAAAGATTGCTTTTTTGGAACCATGTGAAGTGGGGATGCATAATTGCTTTTCGACGGTCTTAAATGCCCTAGTTGCATCATAGTTTTGAAATTACTGCTTTGCTATTTTTAAGCGATCTGGGGCTAATCGACGAAATTTTGCAACTACAAGTGGACCTTTAGTTATAATGTGATGGACACTGTTATGTTTAACAGGTTGTTTGGTTAGGATCTGGTAATTTAGTAATGGAAGGAAATTCTTTTAAAATTTTGTGATAATGTGTATCACTGAAGACAGTTTTTACTGAATAAATATCTGAATTTTTTACACAGCCTATAGTCTGAAACTTTGTTTTTAAATCTTTGAGACATTTGTTTCTAAGATCAGGAACCAATTCAAAGAAATGGAGGAAAACTGCTCCAAGAATGGGTGTACTAACATTTGCTATAAGAAAGTCCAAGTAAACTGTCGTCTTAATTTGAAATCAAAGGAAAGTGTTTTTTGACCATGAACATGGACAGTTGCAGAATTAGCAGCGAGAAGTGTTTCTTGGGGAGAGTTTCGTTTTTGTGAATTGTTTGCCGGAGGTAAGGACACGCCAGAGCCGGTATCGACCAAGAATGAAACGTCTGTTCTCTGGGCGACATGAAATTTGAGGCAAAGAATAGTCGTCTGTATTCTTTGCTGGTTTCGTTTACCTGTCATAAACAAGGTTTGATACACTTATCTTCTCTACATCGTTCTCTAAAACGTTTATAGTACCAAAAAACAGAATAACCTCTCCTTTTGGAACTGCTCCTTTCTTTATTGCGATCTCCACGATTAGTGACCGACCTCGAGAAAGGAAAATACGATCAATGCATCTGTTTAATTTTTCTATTTCTTTAAACAATTTATCCTCAATAGATTGATCTACTGTACGAGAAACGGCACAAGTCCCTGGGGTTGTGTTTACTTCTAAGATGCTGTCGGCAATTTCTGCGGCTTTGTCTGAAGTCAAATCGAAAACCGCTGCCAAAACACACTGAACTGCCGAAGGCAAACGCTGAAGGAATAATTTTAACATTAAGTTCTCGGAAATATTTAAGAATTCCGCTCATCATTTCATATTCCTAAGCAAATCCGAAGGTTTTCGAGAGCCTAATTCCTCTCCAGATAACAAGTGGCGAATTTCTTACTGAGATAATTCTCGTGATCGGTTTATTAATTCAGTTTTAAACTGTGTATAAGGATCGGATGGGTTTGGTTTCATAAGTAAATTTCGAACTAATGATGCAATATCTGGAGAAAGATGAGCAACTACATAATTATAGTTAGTAATTGATTGTATGACAGGTTTGGGGGTGGCAAGAGCAAATGTACTTTCACACATAACAAACCATAAAGCTGGATCTGATCGATTATAAACCAGAATTTGGACGGCAGACATTGTGCAAGGTTTAAACCAAAACGGAAGTAAAATGTCTACTACAGAAAATAAAACACGAATAATAATTAGAAAACAAAATGATAAAATGAACTATAATTGCTACTCATCTGTGTTCCGGAGGATAAAAATCGATTTAATCCATAAGTTCTGTTTTGGAGGTCTTGATATGGCGATCCGTCAATTGATAAGGCGTGGTGATTGTGATAAGGAGCGAGGCGCGCTCCTTATCACAATCACCACAAATCTACAGCCGAGCGGACTAAATCTTCAAACTTCAGACCTGTAGATCGGGAGTTCGGGCTTAGTTCATACTCCTCCTTCACCAAGCGCCATTTTTGGCCTGGGCATTAATGGATATCTAACTTTAATTTTCAAATTTTTTCTACAATAATTTACACCTCTTTGTTATTTTAAAGTGGGCTTTAAGATTTTTAAAAAATGACTCGTAATTGGGAAAATAATTGTAGAGTAATGGCCGTTAGGCCGAAGATTCGTCCTCACTTTAATTCCCTGAATTCACTTCCACATATCCGGAGACGGCTGCATTAGAAGTTTTCACTTCTATTACTGAGAGGGATCCAGACAAATTCTCGGTAAATCTGATAGAGCCTGAAATTTTCATAAGTGATTTCTCTAAAACACAGTGTATTGTAAATTTACAAGAAAAACAGAAAGATCAACAATTCGTCATTTATTTATGTTAGTGCCTTATGTTGAGATGTCTAAAGGGAATAATTACAGTTACTTCATGAATGATGTAAATCAAATTTATAATGAAGTGTTTTTTCTTATGTTAATGCCAGATCAAATATATATATAATTATTTTGAGGTGAAGTGCAGTGGTTCTGAATAAATTTTCGGCTCTCCGCAGAGAGATTACCAGAAACTGATAATCATATATCTGCAAGGCTTTCCTTTTCAGCCTGGCTAGATGCATCATCGATGTTGCTGCGTACGTACGGGTTCGTATTCGATTGAATGCACAAGTCGTTAAAAAGTTAATAAAATTTATTCTTTTCACAAAAAAAGAACAAAATACTGAAATACTTCCTCAGAGATATTCGTACAATATCACAATATCTTAAACGTTAAACAGAATTCAATTCAAAACAGAGAAACTTAATTCTATCTCACAGCGAATTCGCTACTATCAATAATAGCATTAAGTAAACATGCAGTTCGCTTAAAACAGCTACAACTCAGCTGAGGTGTTTTAATTCGGCTTTTATAAGCTTTTTAATTATTCACGAGAACATTCTGGTAAAACCTCGATTTTTGTGGATGGCAACAACAATTACGAGATATTTGTTTATTAAATATTAAATGCATGCGTTCTTTTATTTTTTGCTTTTCCGACGTAGCTTTCTCTTCAAAAATCATCTGTGTTGTACGGGAAATAAAGCAATTTTAATTACAATTCAAAATAAATAGCTAAATAAATACGAAATCCGTAACACTGTCCCCTTCCCAAGAACTGCATATCCCGAGCAGTACAATCCCTGGACAGGAAGCGAAACTTACAACTAAGGCATCAATGCAATAATAAATATGACATTATAATAACAAAATCAGCAATAATTGCAATAATTGACTTTCAGCAAATCAAATACTGTCAGTCGCCAAATACCAATCAAATACTATCAGATACTAAATATATATCAAATACTATCAAACGCTATCAAATACTAAACACAAATCAAATGCTATCAAATACTAAGTATAAACCAAATACTATCAAACGCTAAATACAAAAAGAACCATTGTCCTACAGTATTTACAATTTATGGCCATAGTAAGCAGCTAATGGACGACTTAGCTGTCGTGATGGACGACTTTAGGCTTAGAGTTCGATGACTTAGTATCCGAACCACGACCTCGTTCAGCCTGTTTAGGACTGTATACGGACCGTCCCTAGGTCACTGTAGTTTCGGGCATAGTCCTTTGAGTCGAGTCGAATTCCAAAACCAACCTTGTCTTCTTCGTTGAAACGATGACCAGTAGCTCTGGTGTTGTATCGAGTCTTCATCTTCTCCGTCGACAAGTTGACTTGCTCTCGTGCAAAGTTGTGCATCACTCCAGACCGGCCTGGATATCTTGAATGTATTCCTCAGGCGATGAAGGAGGCGCATCCGGAGGGCGACCAAACAAAATATCACATGGCAGACGAAGGTAGAGCGTCTGAGATGGGGAATAGCCGGCAGTCGCGTGGACAGCACTGCGGTAAGCCAGTAGAAACAGTGGTATATTCTTGTTCTAGTCCTGTTGGTTTCTGGAAACCATTAATGAGAGTTTATTGAGGGTGGTTCGATTGAACCTCTCTACCATGCCGTCCGACTGGGGATGTAAAGGCATCGTTTGGGATTTGTCAATGCCGAGTAGCTTGCAGAGTTCTTTGATTACAGCCTAGGTGAAATTCCTTCCCTGATCGGAATGTAACTGAAGAGGTACTTCGAACCTGTAAATCCAGTGCTGTATCATCATCTCTGCTATTGTAACAGCCTCTTGATCTGGAATAGGATAAGCTTCAGGCCACTTGGTGAAGTAATCAATGACAACGAGGATGTATTTGTTGATATCAGCAGTTCGTGGCATAGGTCCTAAGATATCAAAGGCATTCCTACATTGTAACGTTGCAGCTTCCCTCGGCTGTGTTTCTTCGGTCCTTTTCGACCTGCACAGGCAGGATCGGCACCACTTTTGCACGTCATACTTTGCATTATTTCAGTAGAAGCGCTCCCGAAGTCTCTGAAAGGTCTTCATTATTCTGAAGCGGCCTCCTGCAGGGCTGCTATGCAGTTCTTTAAGGACGTCCAGGGACTTGAGAGTAGCAGCTGCTATCGGAAAGTCTTTCCGTCATCCGATTCGAATTTCCAGTACAAAATGCCGTTCTGAATATGGAATAAGTCCCAGAGAGGCCAATATTGTTTTGTGATGGGACTATAGCTCGAAATGTCCTGCCAGGTAGGTTTTCTGTTTGAGGTCTTCATTAAATCAATTATGGGTTTGATGTCACGGTCTTCCAGCTGGTCTTTCCTGACTTCTTTGTGACTCCATGGGTCTGGATCAACCGATGTTGATGTTGTAATTTGTTATGCGCTCGGATTAAGGAGCTGGTATTTAGCTTCGACCCTGGAGCAATATCGGCAATTTTCGGGGCAAGGTCTTCTAAGCAAGGCGTCAGCGTTCCCGTGCGATGATCCCTTCCGATGACGGATAGTTATGTCATATTCCTGGAGTCTCTGTATCCACCTGGCTATTTGACCCTCAGTATTCTTGAAATTTAAAAGCCAGGCCAATGATGCATGATTCGTGGGAAGCGGGAATTTTCTCCCGTATAGATAATGATGGAAATGTTCTACGGCTTTGACTATGGCGAGCAAATCTTTCCTGATGACACAGTAATTCTTTTCCGATTTAGAGAGGCACTTCACGTTTTGGCCCTTTATTTCTTGGGATAAAACAGCGCCGACACTTTCATTACTCGTGTCCGTGTCGAGAATAAATGGTCTGTCGAGCTGAGGATACGTCAGGATTGGAGCAGATGTTAAAGCTTCCTTCAGGGTCTTAAATGCATCCTCACATTCTCATGTACACAAGAACTTTTGCTTGCTCTCTGTCAGCTTGTGAAGGCGGTCTTGAGATGGAAGAAAAATCCTTTATGAATCTCCTACAGTAGGTGCAAAGCCCTAGGTAGCTTCTCAGCTGGTGGACATTTTTGGGACGTCTCCAGGTTTTAACTGCTGACACTTTTTCAGGATACGTGCGCACACCTTCAGCAGAGATGACATCTCCGAGGTAAGTCACTTCCTGTCTGAATAATTTGCATTCAGCGGGACTCAATTTCAGATTGGGTTCTTTCAGTTTCTGAAGCACCTTTCTAAGATTTTCCAGATGTTCTTCGAAAACCTTCCCGACGATGATGACGTCATCCAGGTATATCAGACAGGCTTCATACGAGAAACCTTTCAAAACAGTCTTCATTAGGCGTTCGAATGTATCCGCGCCTTACATAGTCCACACGGCATCACCTTGAACTTCTAAAGTCCTTATCCAGTAGTAAATGCCGTCTTTTCTCGGTCATCAGGATGTATTTCTCCCTGCCAGTACCCACTCTTTAATTCATGTGCCGAGAACCACTTGCTTCCAGAAAGAATGTCCGGAATGTCGTCAATTCTAGGAAGAGGATAACTGTCTTTCTTCGTAACCTCGTTCAACCGGCGACAGTCAAAGCAAAATCTTGTCGAACCGTCTTTCTTCCTGACGAAGACGATGGGAGATGCCCATGGACTTGTTGAAGGCTCGATGACATCGCTTTCTTGTATGTCCTATAAAAGTATTCGTACCTCTTCCTGTTTAGCATTCGGTAGACGTCTTTGGTGTTGTTTGATTGGTGGATGATTACCGGTATCAATTCTATGTTGCGTCAAAATGGTTCGATCCACGTCAGAAGACGAGCGGGAGAACACACCTTGAAGATCTTTAATAATACGTTCGGCAGCATTCCTCTCTTCGTCGTTTAACTGCGCATTCTAAAATAACTCCGATGTTCTCTGAAGATACGGTTTCTGGGATGTTACTGTTTCTTTCAACGCGGGTTACGACAATACATGCTGCAGCCACTGCACCTTTCTTATTAACTCTCGCCTTGTCAGTTACATTGGCAACTCTCGCTGGGTCCTCGACAGGTTGACGAGTGCTGAGGCTATTAGTAATCCTTTCATATTCCATTAAGCCGTAGCGGAAATTTCTATTTTGGGCTATGGGCTCAGGAAATAAAATTTTTGTTCTTGCTGGTACTTGGATTGTGATCTTGGGCTATGATTTTGTAGATAGATTTCACGCCTTCATCATTAATCCCGAAGAAGGCTATGTCCTCAGAGGCAGAATGCAGTTCGTTATTTGTAAAGTCCAAGGAAAAATTGTATTTTCTTAGAAAGTCCAGTCCGAGTATGCAAGGGTCTGTAATCTCCACCACACACCATGTGATGGTAGGCGGCACTTCCAAACGTGATGCTGACGTTTACATTTCCGTCGGTGTCGATCTTCTCGCCGGATACAGTCTGGAGGGTAACGCAGGGCGGCGTCCAGATGAGTTTGCTTTTCAGTTGCTTAGCCACATCTTTTCGAATGATTTTAACATTGGCTGCTGTATCGATGGTTATATTTCAAGGAACTCCACTGATGTGTCCCATGATGAAACGTCTGTTACTGCCGCTGCTCTTTTCATTATCTGGCAACCTCCGTTTCGCGTGATGGCTACGAATTAGTTTCCCTCCTTCTTGATAGGCGTGGTCTTAACGTCCGTGCCCTGTGATATTCGGCAGTTTCTTCGAATGTGCCCTTCAGCAGCATAGTTCAAGCACTTTACGGCCGGTTTCTTGTCACCAATATTCCGTGTCAAGGCATTCACTTTTCTGGTTAAATCGTCTAGGCGAGCAGTCATTTGATCCACTGGTTCTTGTATATGAGCAGCTTTGATTGGGTGGCGGTCTCTACGAGTGGCTTGCTGTGCAGCCTCGAATTTCATAGCGTACACCAAAGCACTTTTTAAATCTTTCACATCAGCTATTCGCAGTGCTTTCTATATTTCAGGATCCCAGATGCCGTCGATAAAGTACTGCAGGGATAGAATTTCCCTTGCTTTTCTCGGGCACTCCGTGAAGGCGAGATAGGACAGCCTTTCAACATCCGTGGCGAGCCTTTGAAGAGCATTTTGGTGGGCTTCTATTGACGAGATTTTAAATGAAGCCTACTGTAGTCTTTCAAACATTTCTCTCCAAAACGCACCTCCAATGCACTGGACAGAGCTTCTAAATCTAGCCTTTGGTTTTCAGGAAGAGTTTGAAGGATATCCGCTGCGTCTGCTCTCAAAGAAGTGGCGGGATGACAGGGCTTAGCTTGGGAATTCAATTCATTCGTATCCACAACTATTGAAAATTGTATCTGATAAACTTGCCAAGAGATCTTCCCATCATGCGTAGATAGTTTCAGTGAGGGACGAGCAGGCATTGGTAAGAATTTAAAACCATCACTGTTGCTCCCTAGCATCGCTACGAATTTTTTAAAATTATCAACTTCTTTGGCAACTGCAGAAACCTTGTCATCAATTTCTTGTTCAACAGCAGAAACTCTATCTTCCATTTTTTCTTTCACAGAAGAAACCCTATAACTGATTTGTTGTTCCACGGTGACACCCTCTCTTCTACTTGTTCCTTGGCAGAAGAAACTCTATTTTCAACCGCGTCTATTCTGTCTTCCTTTGCCCCAAATTTATTTTCTATTATGCAAGCAATTTCCCTTTCTTCTTCACCTACCTTAACGGCTCTCATCTCTTCTTTAACAGAAACTTGACCAGCTTTCATTTCTCCTTTAACGGATTTCATCTCTTCTTTAACAGAATCTTTCATGTCGTTTTAAATGATGCTTGTCCAGCTTCCATCTGTTCTTGGAATGCAGCAAAAGCAGTGACGAGCTATCTCAATTGTTCTTCCATCGCTCTAGTGAAAGGCATTCAACCCCACCTCTGACACCAAAAATTGCTGCGTGCGCAAGATTTCGTATTGGTTTGAATGCCCAAATCGTTAAAAAGTTAATAAAATTTATTCTTTTCACAAGCAATAAAACAAAATACTGAAATATTTCCTCAGAGATATTCGTACAATATCACAATGTCTCAAACGTTAAACAGAATTCAATTCAAAACAGAGCAGCTAATTCGATCTCACAGCGAATTCGCTACAATCAGTAACAGCATTAAGTAAATAACTAAAGTTCGCATAACAGCAACTGAGCTGAGATGTTTTAATCCGGGTTTTATAAGCTTTTTAATTATTCACGAGAACATTTTGGTAAAACCTCGATTTTTTGTGGGTAGCAACAGCAATCAAGAGATATTTATTTATTAAATATTAAATGCACGCGCTCTTTTATTTTTTACTTTTCCGACATAGCTTTCTCTTCAAAAATCGTCTGCGTTGCACGGGAAATAAAGCAATTTGAATTATGATTCTAAATAAATAGCTAAATAAATACGAAATCCGTAACAATATTATATTTAAGTATGTATACTGTGTTCATGTTTTCAGAAAAACTGTAAAATTCTATTTTGTATGAGTGTGGTTAACTTTAGTACTTTGTATTTATTTATGTGTTTTATACTGGCCTCAAAATAAGTTCCTATTGTTTTATCCTTGGTACTTAACACAGCGTAGTGTAAAAATTTTTGTGTTTAATTCATTATTTTGTGCTGATTTTATGTATATCTAGCAGTGATATTTAAGTAAGAGATATTGGAATCTGCAAACCTTCCCCGGGGAAGGAAGGGGTTGTAACAATCCTGAGGTGAGGGATCGTCCGTTTTAAATTAGAAGACTTCCTGTTTTTAAGGGTTTTTAAGGGAAGTGTGTTAATTCTCCCTTTGTGGGGGTTCCGTGCGAACTATCACGCAGTGTCCGCTAAATGACCGGAAAGTAATTTCCACAGAAAAAACTCGTAAGGAGACACCCCCGTGCGGTTTCCTTCCGAATTTAGCGTAAAAGAAAGAAAGTGTTTTTAGTGAGAGACTTTCGTTTAGATGATGCTGTAGGTAAGTCGCCCCACGCCGCATCAAGCGGTAGTTTTTGTATGTATGGTTGTATTGTAATGAGGATTTACTTTTATTACTCAAAAAACCTTTATTAAGCTTTAAAATAAATATTTAAAAGACCTCTGGTCTGTTTATTCATCCATCTTGGATGCTCTTCCGTTACAGCCCCAATAGCCAGGTAGAGTATGAAAAACTTGAATTGACTATATGTTATTTCTAAATAACACTGTTTAATTAAATATAATGCAGGGCGATAATATTTGATGGCAATAGTTGAAAAAATGATTTATTGAAAGCTTTTAGTGATTCTATGCAAAATGCCGTTTCGAGTCAAACAGCCCTTTTAGATTAACACCATTTTGGACTAAAAAAGGAACAAATTCAAAATTCGCGCTTCGAGGTGCACATATTCGGATAGAAGAATATCTGTGTTCAAAATATTGTGACTCTAGATGCTGACGTTTTTCAGAATGCAAGGAATATACTTACAGATTCTTCGGTATTTAGAATTAAGTACGAAAATAAGGGAATTTTAATTTTTCATTTATGATAATTTTTTAAGTTGGCAAATGATTATATAGTTAATAAAACATATAAAACACTTTTTAAAATTAACTTTAAAAAAAATCTAATTCTTAGCTTTCTTAATGTTCGTCATCGTACGCAATTTAAAATTAAATTGTTCTTTTGCAAACAATATGGGTTCTTAAAGCAAAATTGCCAAGAAATCTAAATGAACCGAATATAGTGATTTTTAAATAATTCATTTATGGGCTGTAACTTCTGTTATTCCTTGAAATTTTGTTAATGTCCTAATTCAATTCATAATTGAGCTTCCCATTGATTTTTTTTTTTATTTACATGTGATGACGTTAGGTTACTTGTGATTAGGCTATTTTTATTTACATGTTATTAAGTTAGGTTACTTGAATATGGCAAAGAACATAAGGGTTATCTACCCGAGGAAAAGGGTGCCTTCGTAGAGGACTTTCTAAAGAAAATTAGCTCTTAGTCACGTTAAACACACGGAAAATAATGTCACCTTCGCCTGGGCTTGTACCCCTGACTGAATTAAATTACCAGTATTCAGCGGGCTTAAAGCATCAAGTGTAACCAATAATTTTATGATAATAAAAAAGTAATTTTTACTTGAAAAAGTACTTCTTCGTGCATTTAGTTGAAAAGTCGTGCAGTTAAAGACGTGTTTTTTATGTGCTTTATACTACATTTTTTAGACCTAGCCAAAAGGAAATATGAAAGTCATCACCAGCGAGTGTAGGAATGTTATTTCGTCTATTTAATCAGACGCTGCAACGATGCGTGATGTCATATATTTTACGAAGTCTTCCGGTTTATCTAACGGCGTAAAGCTACATTCAGTTTATGTAAACTTCCGTTTGTTTTACAAATCTAATCTCGTGTTCATTTAAAACCAACGGGCTGCTAACAGGGAAATATCAAATATTTTGATTTAAAAATTTATCACTGTTAGCAACTTTACAATAGTTAAAAGTATCGAACGGCTTTATAAAAAACACTAAAATTCGGTAAATTGTCTTCGAAAATAACAATAAACTTATTTATTATCAGGTTGTATTATTTTTCTGCTATTCCGATGATTTAAAGATGGAAATCCTGGAATGATTTGTTAGGTCATTAAATAAAGATATGAGAGAAAAATCAATAATAAAATCAAAACGTCTGCAACAAACTTTGAAAAAATTCCTTTGGAATATTGTACTGTTATCTCAAAAACATACGTGTGAAAAAATCATTAAAAATCTGAAAGAGAGCAGAATTAATTTCAAGATTTGACCTAAACAAGTCCGAAGTAAATCTTAAACATTTTATTTCCTCGAATAAATTCTGGAATGGATTAAGCATGATTTAATTCGCAATAATAAAAGGCGTTATCTTTGTTGTTGCGAAGCTTAGTTTCTCTAGATTGGCAACAAATCCAATATTCTCCTCAGTTTCAAATGTAAACAAATATCCGCCATGAGAAAAATTATTAGGCTTTGCCGCACTTAAGCAACTATATTGTTGATAATTTTACAAATCTTGCATGCAGATTTACTAAAGGCATAAAATCCTTAACCGGAAGATACGAACAACATAAAAAATGCGCAATTTACAAACTTATAAGAATAAAGAAACTGAGCTCACTGAGCTGAGTAACAGAGTGGATATATATATATACTTTTCGTGCGGCTGATTGCAACCAAAATGGGAAACCTCGAATGGCAACCTCGTTTTTGAGTTATGCGAGATACATACGCACAGACGTCATGAAAACTTTTCTTCAGAATCCATTTTAAATCAGTTTTATAATTTTTTTGGGAAAAAAGAGTCTTTTATTCTGTTCTTACATACAGATGTCACTCAAAAACGTCGTTAAATTGCATTCGATAGAGGTCAAAATAGATATTTTCGTTGAAATATAGTACCCGAATTTTTTGGCGATTACAATACTCCTTTCTACGTCGTACAAGAAAGTAAAAATAGTTTTAATAAAATCGAGTAAAAATATTTTAATTTCCATAAAATAAATTTTAAAATTCTTTCTTTTTTTTAAACATAATGAAAGAATATTTTCATTTCTCTAAACTCCAGTCTATTTCTTTTTCAACTAAAACAAAATAATATCATTAACTTTTATTTACATAAGCCATAAAACTAAAGGCTCATCTATTTTAACTTTCTTATACAAAGTAAAGGAAGTATTGTAATCGGAAAAAATTCGAGTATCATATTTCAACGGAAATGTCTATTATGACCGCTCCCGAATCCATATGAACGATGTTTTTGGGTAGGGTCTGTACGTACGGACAGAATAAAGGACGCTTTTTTCCAAAATGGATTTTAAAATGGAACTGAGAGAGAGAATTAAAGGGTTACAGTTAGTTTAAGTTATGATTTTTATTTATATATCTTTTTATCTTACATATCAAGATAAAAACGTTGAGTTTTCCGCTACGGATTGACGATGGTTCTCAGCGTTATAATCCTGGGGAAGGGGGGGGGACTTTACTGCGTAGTTAGAAAAATGACCCTCGAAGGATAGACTTGTAGACAGACGTAGCCGAACTGAGCATAATCTTTATTGCTGGACACGAACTAGTTATCGAAACCGTATTTTTCATTACACATGATAATGAGCACATTACTCACACGACAGTTTTATATAGAGTATCACATTTTAGATAACGACTTAGCAGCACGACAAAGCACAGTGAAAATGAAACAGTGTCCAAGCGGCAACAGAGCTGTAAGCCTAACTACTCATTTATCCTATATGGCAGTTTGTTAAGAAGAAGATTTTGGTTTAGATTAGAAAAGTTTCAGTTGCCAAGAATTACGTCATCAGCGTTGCGCAGGCCATGCAAGATGGAATGATCTAAAAATGATGCAGTCCAAAGAAGTTTTTACGATTTTTAGAACAGAGAGGGAGAACTAAAGGGTTACCGTTAGCTTAAATTATACTTTTGATTTACATGTTTTTTTATCTTACACACACATATATATATATACCCAGCCCTTACCCTGTTTAAAAACCCTTACCTGACCTTAATTTTTGCAATTGTGGTTGTAGTCACTTACTTTCAATTACAAAAGTGTTTTAAATGACCGAAATATTCGCGTATTGACAATATCAAATTAAAAGAAAAATTATTTTCCATAAATAGCAAAATCTAACTTATAATGCAGTCATCCGGTTCCTGTACTTATACTATTTGCAACAGTTTTGTACTCTATGAAAAATTAAAGTTATGAGGAGTTTGACTCCCGTACGGCAAAAATCGACAGGGATATTTAATTTTAAAATTTGCAGTTCTTAATGTCATTTTCAACTTGCCTCCAGGGATCTCTTAATTAAGTTAGAATAATTGGAGGAAATGTTTGAAGTGTAGCAAAAAATGTGTAGAACTTAGGCCATACTAGAAAATCATGTGGTGTTGTTCATGCGGTTGTTGTACTAAAATTAGTCCAAAAAAATTTTTTTTTTTTTTTTTTTTACTCACGTGAACGTTGCGTACTGAGAGACAAAATTTACTTGCGTGTGGAGAAGCGGCTATTAGATTCACTGTATGTATGCCTAAACAATGCCTCATGGAGGAAACAAAAAGAAGTAAGGCTGTATATTCAAGAATTTTCGTTATTTTTCTATTAATATTTTTATTTGGGTAACATATGTGTCAAACCTTCTAGGGTAATGTTGTGCAAGTTTACGTAATTCATTTAAGAGCTTAAAATTGTACATAATATAATGCTATATTATCTTATGTTATTAAATATAATAAATAAATAATAATAAAAAATATTGTTATTAAAGTTATAAATATATAAATAAATTTGAAAATAAAAAAGCACAGACATCTAAATCTGTTTTTCACATGCTTAATTTGTTCGACCAAGGAGAGATCCAGGTAATTAGAGTTTCGAATATTTGGAGTTCGGTTTATTAGTAGTCTATCTTTTTTATTATTAAATAACAAAGAATCGGTATGTATGTATATATGTTCGTCGAATTATGAAAAAACAGCCTCACCTAGAGCCAAACAAGTTTTAAACACACATAGTACTCCACTCAAACATATGCATCTTTAAGTTTGAATTCTGAATTACTTTTATTTCATATTTTGTGTGAACATGATGAATATTTGATTAATCAACTCAGCAACTGATGTCATCAACAAAGCCTTGCCACTTGGCAAAGCCTAAGATATTTATTTTTTAAATTTAATTAATCAAATCAACGGTTTGATAGAAATGTGTTGCCACTGCCCGAAATAAAAGGTTTTTATCTTCCGTGCGTCGGTATATTGTCATTCCGCAAAGCGTAAAGTATTTAATATTTTTTTCAAATTTAATCTATCTATTATTGATTCACGAACTGTTATTAATAACTATCAACTGGACCCGTAAAATTACGTTAGTTGGACTTACTGAAATGATTATAGATTTTTTCTTTTTTTATAATAGTTATTTTAGGCTATTCGCCGCACAAGTGGCTAGTATCGGAAGTAATTTTAGCGTCGTTCCGAAAAAGTTTCATAAATTTGGGGAGGGGAATTTCAAGTTAAAGAAATTTCATTTATCTAGTAATATATTATCTAGAATCTAGTATTTTTATCTAGTACTAATTTTGAATTTAAAAACGTTGCTCAGAATATAATGATACTTTATTTCACGGTGGGCAAATATTATCAAATTACATAAAATAGCAAAGGTATATTTTAAACAATTTTGTATTAGAAATTGTTGAACTAAATAAATTTGTGCAAACTATAGCATTATTCGGAAGCGTTCTATTTATTATTCCCATTCATTCAATACCAGTTACTTAAATAACAATAACAGTACATTGTTACGTATGTAATTAATTAATATAGTGACCTTCTTTTTCTGGCTATGCATAAAAAATTTTCTTAATACTATTGATTTTTTTAACATTTTTGTAATATTTTTATAAGCCTCTTTCCTTTTATTAGTAATGGGCTGTAGTTTCAGTTAAATCAAACCTCTACTGGAATCAACGGGATCACAGAAATAGAATTAAGTGGCCGCGAAAGATTTTATATAAAATTATGAAATCACTTGAAGAAAAAATTCCAAAACATTCGTTTAAAGAATAAACCTTTTTTTTTTTAGTCCAAGGGGGCAATTTGCCCCGAAGGGGTATTAATTTCGTTTCGGCGTTTTGCGTTGGTTCACTATAAAGTGTGATCACTTCGCAAATTGTTGCCACTCTATATTAGAGTCCTGCATAATATTTAACGAATTAAATAATGAAGAATCTATATGAATGTATGTATGTTTCTCGTACTGTGAAAAAAAACAACGGTACTTAGGGACATCAAATTTTGAATAACGTAATCCTCCACTTGAATATGGGCATCTGGAAGCCCAAATTTGGAATTTGTTTTATTATTTATTTCGTATTTTGTAAAACTTTAACGAATGTTTGATTAACAAACTCAACGATTTCAAAGCGTTCCATTAATCTTAACATTGCGTGCATCTTCAGGCACGGATATTTTATGTGCGATGTTTCTTTTTTTTGTGATATTGCTGCTTAATTGAATTAAGCAGTTTAAGTGCGAGGAACATGATATTTATGAAATAAAGGTAACACACAGTACGTTAAAAAAACGTCCCCTTTGAACGTAATATAAAATCTGAAAGCTTTCATATTTGAATTTATTTATTTATTTACTTTTTATGCTTCTCTCGAATGTACTAAAACTATCAAATAAAAGTATCATCGCATACCAAGAAACAGAATTAATATATTTTTTTAAATACTTTTCAGCAGCAAAATCATAACTGAAAGTACTAGAACAGTAAATTTCTTTCAAATGAAATCAGTTCTACTTTCACGTTATTTCACCGGTTATCTAAAAGTAATATCTTTTCAAAATAATAGAGGGTAATAAAATGCGAAAGGTGCACGACCTCTTTCGCGGAAAAAGGTAATAAATATTTTGCTCTATTTCATACCTGAGTGTTAGAATTCGTGCTGCCATCTGTTAATGAATCTTTGCAATTCGTGCTGAAAAAAAATTCCAAAGCTCTTTAAATCGGAGCTTGATTTAGCACGCGACCCTTTTAACTTACGTTTTTCACTTAGATTAAGAATGCGAGCAAAATTTTTGAAAAAATGGTTTATCAAATTTATGCTTAATGAATTTTTGCATTATTATTAAACTGTCTCTAATGGCGCAAAAATCCGGTTTTAAATAATGGAATAGCTGTGCGTGATGTATTGATGCAATTTTTTAAATATGTAGCATAAAATAGTTTAATTTAATTTTTAAATCGCCTGTTTCAAAATATTAAATATTTTTTTTTTTTTTTTGTTTTCCATTCTAGTTTTACGTCCTTCGTATTTTTGGACTGTGTTTTCATGTGCTTTTCCGTTTTACTTTTCATATTGTACTTATTGCATCAAACAATTGTATACAGTACCAGCTCATTAAAACCACTACCGTTCCAAACACAGCTGAGTTTATTAAATGACCCAGTTCAATATATAGATGGCCATTTGTGCACTGCAGATTGTGATAACTGTTCTAAGCATACCTAACTAACAATTATTCCAAAAATTAATCCTAAAAAATAATTAATAAGATAGAAACATTAAATCCACCACAAATCGAGCTCACAACGAGGTGCACTTATGTCTTTTGAGTAATTCTGTCCATCCATATAATCACAATGCAATAAATATTTTTCGGATATTTGACATAAACGGATCATTCTTCTTTTGAATTAAAAAGGGATAAAAAAAAAATCTGAAAGCGAATTTTAACGGTTGCCTAAAAGGGTTTTTTAAGGTTCTTTTAAGATTGTTTAGCTCGCAGTCTACAAGTGTGGCGCTGAACTCATTCTTTCTAACCCATGTCTTTTTTAGCTGTATAATGAAGCATAATTTCCTTCGCCATGCACAATTCAATAACATATTCGCAGAAACTTTAAAAGCAGCATATGTTTAGCATTCCCGATGTTGTGTTAAATATTAGCATAAACATTTCTATATTTTTTCCAATCTTTTCTCAGTTCATTATATCAATATTCAGTTTTCTTAGTAATATGGCTCACAAAAAATTTTTGTCTTTTTATTATTAACTTTTTATATGTTAACTTTATTAATTAATATCATAGTCTTCGCACTTATGCCCAGTGGTTAATTTGTGAAATCAGAGTGCCGGAGCCCTCTGGAAGGCTGTCAGGAAGAAGGGGAATATATAAATAAATAAAATAACTAATAATTAAAATAATTAGACTAAAATTCAGTAAATATAAAGATATATATAAAAATTTAATAATTTTTTAATTAATTATAAACAGTTCAATAAAAGAAATAAAATATCGGACCTCGTCTTATTTAAGGCTCCGACTTCACTTACAAATTCAAACGAAAACTAAGAAATACCTCAGCCGCCTCCGGCTGAATTTAGACCCTAAATATACAGTACCTTACAGGATTTCAAATGAGCGGGGGGAATCCTTTTTCTACCATACCAGTGGGAAAAAGGGAAACGAGTGAAGTTTCACTAGTGAGAATAGAGAAAATGCTAGAAACGATACGAGTGTATGGGAAAAAAAAAATAATAATGGAGAATTGTAGCTTCAAAAACAAAGGGAAGTGTCCAACGCTTTCTCATCGCGATGCCCTGCCAGTATAATTCTAGCTGCCAAGCAGAATGCGACTGGGCAAAAATATTTCCCCTGAATCCGATTAAAGGACACCATACGAACAAATGTAAGGTCTGCCTAAATTACAATTTCTATCCCCCCGTATTTGGTTATGTAGTTTGAGTCTGCAGAAACTCTGCAGTGAGAGGTCACTAGCACTGGACATAGAAGACCAATGTAATCACAGCCAGTATTTTCGGGAACAAAACATTTTCATAAATTTATTGCGCTACCTGGAGAGCAAGTCTTTGACATGTGGATAGGGACTTTTCTTTCTTTAAAAGTCTTAAACTCGGCCAAAGTGTTAATTCGCCAGAGAGAAAGACAGGCATAAATGCGGAAGTTATAATCGATTTTAAAGGTATATTTATTTTTAAAATAAAATTTGTCTGCTTAAATTGCGTTTCACTGACATTAGAGAAGTGCTGGGGCTCCAGTGCGCTCCGGCTGGAATTACGTTTCAAACAGAAACTGAGAAGTACCGACCGGAAGCATATAAGCATTCTGTACCGCGCCACGCGCATAGGGAAAATCCATCCTTGTGATTGGATACGCCTTGACTTTGCTTGGGCTCGAAAATATACCTTCATGTCATTTGTTTACATTTTGATAGCAGTACCGAAAAGATTATTACCGTTAATAACGTGCGTTGTATTTTTGTTGCTAATCGCAATTATTATGACACTGTAGCATGATGAATTTAATACAAAAATTTAGTGCTTTTTTTCTTCATAGAAAGGAAAATTAGTATTTCTTTTAGTGCGCTAACTCCGTAAATGTGTATTATTAATATTAGGTACAGAGGTTTTTTAATAAATGCATTCTTAATTTAAAAATCTTCATATTAAAGATTTTGTGATTATTTAAATATAGATTCTTTGTAGATGCAATCTTCGAAAGCAGAGGACAATTCAGTTTTCGTAAACAGCAAAAACGTTGGGAGCTAACATAATACACAATAAATTCATGATATTTGTAGTCAGTCTAAAAAAGTAAAATTTATTTTTGGAGTTAGAATGCTATAGATTTGAAGTACAGAAACAGAGATACATATATATTAATGGAATATTTCCCATGAATATGTACTTTATGAGCATTGCCCATTTTTTAATGTGTGAAATCTTTCGTACCTTTAAATAAAAATAGTGTTTATCAGAGAAGAAAGTTTCTTTTCTTATGCACGTGTATTCAGAGAATATACTGAAGGCACTTTTTTCTTTCATTTAAGGCAACAGAATATTAGAAAAAGACATGAGCATTGACATGGAAATAACATATACAGTTGCAAAGGAAATATTTTCTGCACTGTGAAAGGAACAGAATGCAACAAAATTTCACACTTACTAGCACATACGCCTTTACATTTGAGTCGAGATCATCGTGTATTCTAATGTGTTTGTTTTTTGCCCTAAATATATGAACTTAGTTATTTATATAATCTAAGTATTTAAGATTGCTTCTGATATTAACAGCATCTTTGAAGGATTTTGTAGCTTTATTATTCCATAAACATGATGTTAACTGCAGAAGGCTGCGTGTAAATTCTTTCGTCTGTCAATATTATTCAAAGAATACAAAGGATATTTTCAAGCTTACGTATCACTCAAGCGCGCCATTCAACAAAAACAAAACTGTAAGAATCCCGCCTAACGTCATTACCCTAAGAGAAAATGATGTCATTGGAAAATATGTCCAATCATAAGTACGGATTTTTCCCTATGCGCGTGGCGCGGTACAGAATGCTTATATGCCGACCGGAACCCGGCTTCGGTGAGCTCTGCCGCAATTTAAGCTCTGCTGCTCTAAAGAAAGTCTCTTGCTTTCAAATGCTAAAAATCGTTTGACAAAATATGATTAAACACACCAAGACTCAACCTGATACATACATACATACAGATTCTTCATTATTTAATCTTTCTAAAAATAACACAGGGCGATAATATTTAGTTGCAGTTAGCGGACGACGAAAAATTCCTTTTCTAGTGTAATAGCCCATTCGGGCTGATAATAAGTGATATGAATTTAAATTAGATTTTTACTGATTAATGGACGGTTCCCAGCTTATGTCAAACAATTTGGTTTGTAACCATATAGCAGCTGCACAGTGTGCGGAGAACTTGTCTATGCAATTCACTTTGTCGAGGTCTGTCTAATTACACATAGCGTCAGAGATGCAATTTAAGATTTTGGTAGATATATCATTTTAAAAAATTATGGAAGAACAAACGAATTTGCAAGACACGTCATGTATGCTGCCAATAATAATAGATTTATCATAGGTATATATATTTAGATGTCAGTTTTATTTATTTAGTTTTGTTTAGCTAACAC
>KK119940.1:262396-287648 GCA_000611955.2 Stegodyphus mimosarum | reverse complement strand
ATATTTGTTGTTTTACTTATTGCATGTATGTATATTTATCTAGTGAACGAGGGACAGTTCACCAGTCGTATTGTTTCTTTTTTTCTTTCTCACTCTTTTTAGTCCTAGGGACTTTGTCCCTGAAGGACTATTGTTTTCGTTTTGCGATTTTGCGTCGGAATCATTAAATGTCGGTTCATTTTTCAAACTGTTGCCACCAAATATTGCAACCCTGTATTATATTTAAAGAAATTAAATAATGAAGAATGTGCATAAATGTATGTATGTTTCTCGCATTGTGATAAAACGACGTTACCTAGAGCCATCGAATTTTGAATGACGTAATCCTGCTGCAAATGTGGGCATCTGGAAGTCCAAATTTGAAATTTGGAATTTGTTTTATTATCGATGTCATTTTTTACAAAACTTTAACGAATTTTTGATTAACAAACTCAAGGATTTCAAAGCGAGCAATGGCAACGTTGTAGAAAAAACATTTTTATTTCCAGCGCGTGAGATTGTGTATAAAAAATTCTAAAGATATGCTCAGTTTAAAATTATTTTGCGATATTGTTCTTTAACTGAATTTTATGGTTTAAGTGCGAAGAACATGATATTTAATAAATAAATGCAACACAAAAAATGTTAAAAAAACGCCCCTTTGGACGTAATTTAAAGTCTGAAACATTTCAGATTTTTTTACCTTTTTTTTTTTTTTTTTAAATATTTAAAAGATTTTTTTTAATTGTCGGAGGGAACGGTCCTTGCGTGGTCTTGTAGCTGAACATGTCTCCGCTAGGTGGACTGAGTGAAGCTAGTGTTATTATACTTAATACATGGATCTTTCGTTTTCATCATTTCTTTCCGAACTCTTCATGTATTCCTCAAAACATTAAGCGATAATAGACTGCTGTACTCTAAAAACCTTAAAACCTTATCAATAACATTAACTGTAAATTGATGCATATTTTTCAAGCTTATATGTATTACAGTTGTATAAGACAACCCAAGAGAGGATAGGGAAAATAAAATTGTTAGAATTATGAGTTTTCAACCTGTACAACGTTTCGAGGTGGAATCATTTGTAACTTTGTAATTTCGTGGCCACCGCGACGCCCCCCGACCTCGGCCCAATGGATTTCTAATTTATGGTTCTGAAATATAAGGTGTATGTAAGAAATTTTATCCGTAAATATATTTTAATCGCCAGTAGAGGGCGTAAATTCTTCATGATGTATATTTCTTGTTCTTGGATCTGGCAGCGCCGGTTGAATACGTGTTCGAACGGAATAAACGTGAAGCTTGAAACCTGAGTTGCATACTTCTTTGCCTTTTGGATTGTGCTGTGATTTTAATTGAAGAATGTGTCTTGATACAGGATAACATGAAACCTTGTGCATATTGTTATTATATTATCAGTGCACAAAGCAAATACACGAGATTTGTCAGAACAGAAAGATGCCATAAAACGAGAAGTTTTACAGATTCCTCCTGAGATGTTACTTTCATCATTGTTGTTAAGAGTCTCCCATATGCAGCGTGTTATCATCTGCGAAGGCGGGGACGCTGAAAACTTAGAATTCCGATAAGAAAGGTGTTTTTCGTCGCCTCTCTTGTATTGTCATTAGTCCTTTACAATGCTTTTCTTTGCAAATGTTTCCCCCCGGCAATTTTTATTGCATATGCATCGTTCCAACGCGGTTTATGTTTTTTCACTTCGCTGACCAACTTGCGCAGGAAAAAAAGGTGAGTGTTGACATTCGAAAATTTTGAAATGTTTTCACTGTAACAGTAATCATGAGAGCTCTATTACATTAAATCATCATTATCTCGAGTACCTTCAAATAACATTTAATACTTGTAATTTCATTTCGACTGGTTGAGCAGATCGGCCGTTAGGGTTTGCATATCGGGGAAGTTTTTTTAAAAACTGCTAAACTTAAGTTTGGGGAATGTGACAGAAAATCGTATTTCTGTTATTTAAAAAATCAAAATTATGGTTTTAAATTTGGTGTATTAAGATGATTATTATATCCTTGTCTGTGTGTAGTAATGATCTACAATATAAATGATTCAATAAGGCCTCTAAGAAGCCGCATAATCTTTCATGTATTGTAACAGTTCCATTTACAGTTCAGAAAATATCAGACGTCAGAAAAAGGAACTATTTGAAGTTGCAATATATATATATAGCACAGCACTAAAGTTAAAAAATACAGATCATTATAAAAATAAATAAATTAATAATTAAAAAAAAGGCTGAAAGCTCTCAGACTTTATATTACGCCCGAAGGGACTTTTTTTAAACATTTTGTAGGTTACCTCTATTTATTAAATTCATGTTCTTTGAACTTAAACCATAAAATTCAATTCAACAGCAATATCGCAAAATAATTTTAAAATGAGCATATCTTTGGAATTTCCGATACACAGCCTCGCGCGCTGGAGATAATTCCCCCCCCCCGTACAGCGTTCCCATTGCTCCTTTAAAATCGTTGAGTTTGTTAATCAAGAATTCGTTAAAGCGTAACGAAATAGGAAATCGATAATAAAACAAATTCCAAATTAGGGTTTCCAGATGCCCATATTCGGTAGAAGATTAGTTTATTCAAAATTTGATCGCTCTAGGTACCGTTGTTTTATCACAATGCGAGAAACATCCATACATTTAAGCAGATTCTTCATTATTTAATTTCTTTAAATATAACACAGAGCGATAATATTTGGTGGCAACAATTTGAAAAGTAATACGCCGTTTATAGGGATTCAATGCAAAATGCCAAGACGAAATTAATAGCTCTTCTGGGCTAACGCCCTTTTGGGCTAAAAATTAAATTAATTATACACAGCATTACTACATACAGACTTAGATAATAACTTTTGGCATTAGGAGCATTTTTATTCGTTAAAACAAAACTGTAGTATTCATAAAAATTATCAAATGGATATGTGATAAATTAAATTTATTTCCAATTATATGAATTAGATACATTCCGAAAACAGTAAAATAAAGATTTAAATTACTAAAGTGCGTTTATTGCTTAGTCTGTTAATCAAAAGCAGCTGGCTGAATATGAAAGTTAAAGATCTTATGGTTTGCTGAATGGCAGCATTTTGGAAACTGGCTGTGCGCATGGGCACCTGGAAGCTGAATGAAAGATATGTTACTTCTATTGGCAACAAGCTGCTTTAAATGGCTTACTTCATTAATCAATAATAAATTGATTAAATGTGAAAAAATAAGTCAATGATCTTATACTTTGGGGAATGGCAAATAAATACCTTGAGTGTTCACAATGCGAGATGGGGATACAAAATGTCTGAGTTTTGCAGCAAAGCAATACATTCCCAAATCTGCTTCTAGATTCTTTTCGCTCTAGCTTGTCCGTCAATTTCCGAGGCATGATCGTATCTACAAGTTTCATTGGATAGAGTTTATAGGGCGAAATTAATATACCTTGTTCGAGATTTAAGTCATAAAACCACCTTTGTGGCGGTTAGGTGGGCAGAGCCCTATCCGATAAATAATATTTTATTCGAGATGTTTACAAAAGGGTTTGCAAAATACATATGCGAATGGAAAGTCATTCTACAAGTTTCATTTTAGGCTATCACCAAAAACGGTATTTTTACTTTTAGAATTACTTAACGATTATTAAGAATTATTACTTGCTGTTACTAAAATAATAATTAAACATCAGCTTACGCAGAGAGTTGAAGAATTATTCACAGCCATTTATTTTAAAGTAGCATCCCCCCGAAAAGATTTGTATTTGAGATAGTAGGATTACCTGTCGAATGAACAGATAAAAGAAACAACCCGATTTCCTCATCAAATTTTCTCATCAATGTTTGCTATCTACTGTTATTTATTTATTTAATTTTCTTTTCTAGCATAACGGCATCGTTATGTAAGAAGTCTGTACATCACTTGCAGTTTAGTCAGCGAAAAATCCCAAACCATTACGCAGCTACTGCAATCGGCAGCTAGATTTCTTTATCGTTATCATGAGAGAAATTCGTTGTCATTCGCATTTTGAAGTGGAAATAATGCAAAACTGTCAGACGTCACTGATTCTCTTCACCTGACAAAAAATCAGTACTACTGTTGTGGCTTGAACTCATACAGAAATTTTAAATAATGGTTAGTATCGCTTTATTTGTTTTTTGTTGTTTTTGGAATGGCAACGAAAAGGTTATTAAGTTTTGCTGTTCTAAAAATTGTTTATGTTTGCTAACAGCTTTAATAAAGATTATTTTCGGATTAAAAAAATGGGACTAGAGTTATGTAAAGCAACGGAGTTCTAATTATAAAGATTAATTTGGAGTCAGGAGCCAATACTACAACAACAGGCGCCGCTTAATGTGATCACGTTTGTACACGATTATTCTGACAACATTGATCGAATGATAAGATTAAACGATAAGGAAAAAAGTGCCCTTCCAAATAGCAATGGAATTTAACTAATTTAATATAAATAAAAAATTTAAATCTGAAATGTTTCAGATTTTAAATTACGTCCAAAGTGGCGTTTTTTTAACATTTTGCGTGCTACCATTATTTATTAAATATCATGTTCTTTGCACTTAAACTAAAAAATTCAGTTCAACAGCAATATCGCAAAATAATTTTAAAATGATCATATCTTTAGAATTTCCGATACAGAGTTCCGCGCGCTGGAGATAAAAAGTTTTTTTGGGGGCAGACGACGTCAACCTTCTATAGAAGTTGGTGAACTCTAGAATTTATGCTTTTTTGTATTTCTAAGTTTATTGAAATTGTAATTAAGTGTTATATGTTGAGTGCAATTTAAGTGATGTTCCGTCTAGTGAGACTTTGTTTTTTTGATTATAAGTGAAACAGGAAAAAAAAAAATAGCGTTTTTGTGTTGCGCGTAGCTAAGCCTAATTAGGCTTAGTGAGTTTTTCGCTTGAACTCCTAGGTTCATTCTAAAGATTTACTGTTTTGATGATGCGGAGGATAACTTTTTCTGATACTGACGAGGCTTTATAGCTTAGGTGTCGTTAAGATAAATATTGTTTTCTCTTCTTTTTACTTTCTTTGATGATGGATACGGTAAAAGGCTTGGATCCCAATGCTAGGATTGATGTTTTTAGACAAAAATCTTGAGCTACTTGAATCTAAATACGATTCTACAGATTTAGAGGAACTCCATCAAATTAAGAATGGACTTTTCTTAAATATTGTAAATCCTGTTAGGAATAATGATCCTCACATACCTGAAGATTTAGCTGTACGAACTGAAAAACTCATTCAAAGTATTGACGTTAAACTCAGCCATTGCGCTAACCAGGAAACAGCTAAGACTAACCAATCGTAAAAACGAAAAGCAATTATCGCTTAAACTGCCCCAGTTAAAAAATGTGGAATAGAATGGATTAACCGTCGAAAAACTCATAAAATGACTATAAGTGAAACTTCAGACTATGATTATGCCCATCAAAACAAGTTTAGTACTCCATCTGATAACGATGAAATGGAAGTTAGTAACTCAATGAAAACCCCAATAATGAATTTATTACATCGCGTAAAAAGGTAGGGAGAATTCTCCCTATAATAGTCGCCAACGTCGATCATTGGACACCGATTAGAGATGATATACTTAAGTATGGAGTAGAAAAAGTTGAAGGAAATTTGAAAGGTGGAGATCTTCACATCAAAGTTTTTACTCCTGATGACTATCGTCAAGTTACTGCTCTACTAGACGAGCATCAACGCTCTTACCATACCTTCTCCCTAGCACAAATAAGCCTATTTCTGCAGTAATAAAAAAACTTCCAATTCGCACTCCAGTTGCTGAAATTGAAGGAGCCCTAATAGAAAAAGTTAAATCAGTAAAAGAAATTACTCGGAAAATAGATTACGAAGTTAAATCGTTACCGCTATTCTTAGTGGAGGTAGCTCGAAGTGAAAAAGGAAAGTAAATATTTAATTTAACTTATCTCCCGGGACTTGCTATATTTGTTGAACAATTTAAACCAATGCCAGTATCAAAGCAGTGTCGTAACTGCCAAAGATATGGACATAGTAAATCCCACTGCCACCATAAAACTCGCTGTTTAAAATGTTGTGAAAGTCACGAAACATCAAGTTGTAAGAAAGACAAAAAAACTTTCCGGCAAGTGTTGTTTATGTGGAGGACTCCACGTTGCGTCCTATCGTAAGTGTGAGAAATACCCCCAAAAATACGTAAAAACCAACACTCAGAGAAACCCACCACCACCACCGAAGGATGAAGAACTGAAAATCTTCAGAGATTCCTATTCAAGAGTCAGAAAGTGGTTCCATCAAAGATGACTTACAGTTATTCATTTCTTGGATTAAAAATACCTTTCTTAGGTACCTTCTTAGGTACCTTTCTTAGGCTACAACCCTTTTTGAAAGATTTATAAAAACAAAATCCAAATTGGGATGGAAGCATTCGACCTATTAATGAACACGAAATATGGCCCATAAAATTCTACAAAGAACTTTATATATAACAGATACTACTATATGCAGTTTAAATATCGCCTACTTTAATAACATTAAACGTCAAGAGATTAAATTGCAGCATTTTTTAAATAAACATAATACTGACATAACGCTTATTAATGAACCTCATTTACGCCGCTGTGATCGTTTTAAAATCGCTGGATATAAAATATATCGCAACGACCGTCTACATAACAGAGGAGGAGGTACCCTCATTATGCTTAATCATCTCAGATCAACTTTACATGAGACATCTAGAAATACATGCATTAAGCACACCGCAGTTATCATTTATAGCAGAACTGGTTATCCTTATTTATTTATCTCCGCATATAATCCTCCAAGAAGCCAAATTACCAACAGAGACCTGGACTGCTTAACTAACACGTATCTTTCATTACTTATTGCTTGAGATCTAAATTCTAAACATCAAACTTGGAATTTACGTGGAACGAACAATAGTGGCACCGTCCTCGATAATTATGCTGTTCACAATAATCTTAAAGTACTCGGACCGGAAACTCCTACAAGATTTCACTACACAGGCTCTTCGGAAGTTCTCGACATTGTTTTCACTAAAATACTATTCAAACTCCTTACATTGAAGTCCTACAGGAAATATCATCTGATCATTTACCCGTTAAATTCATCCTACATGGCTTTGAACAAAATGAACAAAGTTTCAAACCTATTGTTAACTGGGAGAAGTTTAATACTATTATTGAAATCCCAAATGCTCACCCTAATCTTGCTAACATTTCTGATATTGAAAATGAAATCCATAAAATCAACTCCAGAATTCAAAGTGCTTTACAAGAAGCTACTACCATTAAAGCTGATCGCTCTCAAACTTCACTTCCAGATTATATTCTAGGAAAAAATCAAAGGTAAGAATAGACTGGCAAAACGATGGAGACGTACTGTAGACTCCAGATTAAAAAAGACTCCTTAATAAAAAAATTCGAGAAATCTCTAAATTACTCAGTGATTATAGATCACGTAAGTGGGAAGAACTCCTGGATAACATAGAATATGAACCTACCCTTATTTGGAAAATTGCCAGTGCTCTTAAAAAGCCATTTGCGGATCGCGTCGGCCCACTTAATACCCCCAATAAACTGGTTTATTCTGAACAGGAAATGGCAGAAGTTTTAGCTCAGCAGCTTGAAAACACCTTTACTCCTAATCCCAACTTCGATCCTGAAACTGAAAAAGGAAGTCCAAGAATTCAATGAGAATTTAATTCATAACACTGACGTAAATGTTTTATTACCTACCTGCCCTAGAGAAGCACAGAACGTCATTAAGAATCTCAAGGTCAGAAAAGCACAAGGATACGATTCAGTCTCCAACAAATCTACCAGAGAACTTCCCTGGTATTAAATCGTATTATTACAAATCTCTTTAATGCCTGCTTTCGTTTAAATTATTTCTCACACCAGTGGAAGCATGCTATAGTCATCAACTTCCTTAAACCAAGTAAAAATCCAAAAGAAACCACCAGTTACCGCCCAATAAGCCTGTTTCCCTGCATTGGTAAAAATTTTCGAAAACATTATTCAAATTCGACTTATTAATCACCTCGAAAAGAATATATCATCGACTCCGAACACTATGGATTTCGCCAAGAACATAGTACCACACACCAGCTCATTAATGTAACTGAATTTATCGCTGACGCCTTTATTAAGAAAAATGCTGTTGCTGCATGCTTTTTAGACATAGAAAAGGCATCTAACAGAGTATGGCACGCCGGCCTTCTCTTCAAAATGCAAAAAGCACTTATCCCTATCAATCTCATCAAATTAATATACTCCTATTTAAAAAACTGTACTTTCCAAGTTCGAATTGGAAAATCTTTTTCAATAGAAAGACCATTAAAAGTGGGGTCCCTCAAGAAAGCATTTTAGCGCCGATCGTGTTTAACATTTTCATAAATGACATGCCACAGCCATTAAATGCAAAAATCGCTAAATATGCTGATCTTACGAAGTCTTTAAAACTGCAGCTCGCTATTGACAATCTAAAGTTCACAGTTAACATCACTGATCATTGGTTAAAGATCTGGAGAATTAAATTAAACCCAAATAAGTGTAACGTCACTATTTTTAGAAGATATAAAAAGAATATTCCTGTCGAAATTGATATTCAAATTAATAATGTGCAAATACCAGTTAATAGCTCCATTAAATACCTAAGTGTACTCTTTGACGAACAACTATTGTTTAAAGAACAAGCTATGAATGCTTTACGAAAAGCTAACGCAGGTGTTATTGCCCTTTAACGAAGAAGCTGGAAATTTCATATAAGAACAAAACGTTTAATCTATCTCACTATGATTCGACTCATTTTACTATACTGTATTCCTCCTGCAGCACTGTTGCTAAAACCTATCGTAAAACATTAGAAGTTTTTCAAAATAAATTACTAAGGATAATTTTAAACGCCTCATGGTATGTTCAGAACGAGCAAATACTCAAAGAAATGAAGATCGATTCCATACATGACGGAATACTTTCTACTTGCCATAACTTTTCCCAAAAAATGCAAAATTCAGAATACCACCATATAAGAGAACTTGTAAACTATGACCCAATTATTGAACATACTGTCAAAAGGCCAAGTACCATTCATCACAATCCAAAATAGTAAATTTTTAATTGCTTATCAAGCTTAAATCTTCAAATTCCTCATAAAACAGCTCAAAAGACTCTTTTAGTAGTAGTGGCGGCACTCGTCCATGGATTCGCCTTTTCGGCGTGAGGACTCCTGTGCTCTTAAACATTTAAATAAAGCCAGCGCCCTCGAGCAAAAATTTCAAATATAGGTAAAAACATATTTTAAATGCTAAATGCCTATTCTATCCTGATACGCAATTATCAATGAGTTTTTTTTTCCCGTAGAGTGTTGCCATTGCTTCCTTTTAAATTGTTGAGTTTGTTAATCAAAAATTCGTTAAAGTTTTACAAAATATGAAATAGATAATAAAACCCATTCCAGATTCCAAATTTGGGCTTTCAGATGCCCATATTCGGGTGGAAACGTACGTTATTCAAAATTGGATGGCTCTAGGTACCGTTGTTTTATCACAATGCGAAAAACTGATAAACATTTATGCAGATTCTTCCTTATTTAATTTTTTTTAAATATAATACAGGGCGATAATGGTTGGTGGCAACAATTTGAAAAGTGAATCGGACACTCATAGTGAATCAACGCAAAAGGCCAAAAGAAAACAATAGGACAAAGCCCTTCAGGGATAAAGCCCGTTTGGACTAAAATAATGAAAAATATATAAATAGATACTTTCACAGTGTTTTAATTAGGAAAAGTCAAAACTTTGTTTATGAAATGTTCACAATGCCTTTAATGTAAAAGTTCACTTATGTACTGTTCATAACGTTTCTGAAAATTATTTGATCGATGCTGAACCCATAATCTTGGAGGACATGCTCTCATTGAAGAGGACCATACTAATTATGGGATTAAAAATTACGGGGGGAAAAAACCTTAGTAAATGTTAAAATAAACACCAAAACATAATATGAATTAGAATATTAATAATAGGAAATAGTATAAGCATCAAAAAAGGATTAGCAAACTTAGGAGGGGATGGAAAATAAATAATAAAAAATATACAGCTTTTAAGTAATGACAGATGAAAAAAATTTATTTTCTCAAAATAAACATTGAAAGCAAAAGGCAAAGATTTTAAAGGAAATATATATATATATGTGGTGCCTATGTTGAACGACAGATGGCGCTGACTTGGATGAGGGAACGGAATTCCATCTAATGTGGCAGTTGGCCTCGAGACGTATTGAATGAATAACGACGCTAGATTTAAAGACGTAAACAAAAATGTATCATAGAAGCGAACTAAATTTACATAAACTTATTTGTAAGAAATGTAAATACTTTAAATGTAATTAAATGTGCTGTCCTTTCAAGAAGTTTCTTAGATGTCTTTTTAAAAAAGGTATTACCCCACAATTTATCAGAAGTGGGATTAAGGAATGCTTCAAGCAATTATTGAAAATCTACATTGATGCTGATATAGAACGCCATAATTAACTAGCTGGATTACCAATTGAATGACTATTCGAAGCTTGAAGGTATGTAATTTTGTTTTCATATTTTAAAATGATTTTAAGTGACATTAAAAAAATCTACGTTGCATTGAAGAATTGTAAAGCAGATAAGATTAGAACTTTACATAGATTTATTTTTGATTCTGATGGAGATCGGTCAAACCGAAAGAGAATTAGGAACTTTTCTGGATTTGATTTTGCTTTAGATAGTGACGAATTTCAAAAGAAATTAAAACATGTAGAAGAAAGTTTTTCATTTAATGAGCTAGTTACAATTTCTAATATCCTAAGCATTTCATTCGAAGGCGATAAATCAGAGCTAGCAAAAAGAATTCTATCTTTATTATGCAATATTGAAACATTAGCTGAAAATATAAATGGCGCCGTTACGTCTAGCTCGGATGAATCGGAAACAGAAGTAGAAAGAATACCAAACGATTTTTCAATGCAGCGCAATATTTTCGATAAGAAAAATTCTTCTATACAGTGTGATTATGCTTGTAAAAATGTTATTAATGGAAATTCTATAATTCAGAATGTTAATATTAATTATTCTGATATCGAAAGCACAATTACGAAGTTTAGTGCAGAATCGCATGAAAATGTTTTTCGTTGGATCGAGCATTTTGAAAATACTTCTAAACTATTTAATTTGTCTGATTTGCACAAATTTATTTTTGCCAAACGATCGCTTGGCGGGAAAGCTGCATTATTTATTCGAACAGAACCGGAAATTAATTCATGGTCAAAATTGAGAAAAGCTTTGATTGACGAATTCTCTTTTGAAATAAATTCTGCTAATTTACATGAATTGTTAAATCAAACGAAAATGAAAAATGGCGAATCGGCTCAAGAATATTTCTTAAAGATGAAAGAATTATGTAATTTTGGGAAAATAGATGACGCTGCCTTAATGCATTATGTTATAAAAGGAATAAATGACAGACACGAAAACAAAATGGTACTATATGGATGTAAAAACTTACTCGAATTTAAAGAAAAACTGAAAGTGTACGAAGTAATGAAAGACGATTTTGCAAAAAGTGAAGGTGCTTTCGATAGAACGAAAACGAAACATGATTTTAATGATAGAGCTAATTTAAAAAACGAAAATGTGAGTAAAAGTAAAGTAAAGAATGATGGTAAATCTGATATTAAATATAATAGTTTCGAAAGTCGTAACAATAAATTTTGTTTTAATTGTGGTTTAAAAAATCATATCTCTAAAAATTGTATTCATAAAGATAAGGGAATTAAATGTTTTAAATGCAAAGCTTTCGGTCATAAAGCTTCAGAATGCTCTAAAACAAATTCTAAACAAGAAGTAGCTAGTGTGAATGTTAATGTTGAATCAAAATTGAACAAATTGGTAATGATCGGTAATTTAAAGGTAAAATCTTTAATAGATACTGGAAGTCAGGCAACATTGCTTAGAAAATCTGTTTTTGATAAATTAAATGTTAAAGAATTAAGTCCTTCGAATTCTACTTTGATGGGATTTGGGAAATGCCGAGTAGAACCATTAGGCTGTTTTAAAGAAAGTATTCAGATTGATGATTTTAAGTGTAGTGCTGACATTTGTGTAGTAAACAATGATGCTATGTCTTGTGACGTTATTATAGGACTCAATGTGTTAATGCAGGGCGAAACCCTAATAAATGAAAATGGAGTTACGATTAAAAATAAATCACTGTGCACAAAAGAAATAAACACTTTGTCTGTTCTTCCAATTGATTTATCTTACGATGAAACTGAAGTAAATATTGAACCTGATGTTCCAAATATTTTCAGAGATAAGGTGCAACAATTGGTTTCGAGTTATGTACCGCGTAAAACTAAAACAACGAATATAGAGATGAATATTCTGGTAAAAAATAATGAACCCATATTTCATCAGCCTCGCAGGTTGCCATTTTCAGAAAAAAGAATTGTCGAAGCTCAAGTAGCTGAATGGTTAGCACAAGGAATAGTAGAACCTAGTTCTTCAGAATATTGTAGCCCCGTTGTAATCGTTAAGAAGAAAAATGGAACACCTCGTGTATGCATAGATTATAGGAGATTGAATAAAATAGTTGTAAAGGACAGATTTCCACTTCCATTAATTGAAGACATTCTAGATCAGTTACAGGGATCACATGTCTTTAGTACAATTGATCTTAAAAATGGGTTTTTCCATGTTGACGTAAATAGGGATAGTAGGAAATATACTTCATTTGTAACACACGAAGGGCAATATCAATTTCTTAAGGTTCCTTTTGGATTATGCAATTCTCCGGCTGTTTTTCAGAGGTACATTAACACTATTTTTCGACCTTTAATTAATGATGGTATTGTTTTGCCCTACATGGATGACGTAATAATCTTGTCTTCCTCCCTTGAAGAAGGAATCGAACGACTTGAACGGGTCTTAAAGCTTGCTAGTGAGTACGGACTCGAGATTAATTTTAAGAAATCTCATTTTTTGAAGAAGAGGATAGAATTCCTGGGTCATGTTATCAAAGAAGGTAAAATTTTTCCATCTACTTTAAAAACGAAAGCAGTCCTAAATTTTCCAGAACCGACTACTTTGAAACAAATTCATAGTTTTCTTGGCCTCACCGGATATTTCAGGAAGTTTATTCCAAAATATTCCATTATTGCTAAACCTTTGAGTGATCTCTTGAAAAAAGATCGTAAGTTTAAATTTGAAGAAGAAGAAAGAAATTCTTTCAATCGATTAAAGACATTATTAGCTGAAAAGCCTGTCTTAGGAATCTATAATCCCAGTTATGAGACTGAATTGCATACTGACGCTAGCTTAGAGGGATATGGAGCAATTTTATTGCAGAGGTCTCCATATGATAATAGTTTCCACCCTACCTACTTCATGAGTAAGAAGACCACTGACGCTGAGAAGAAGTATTCTAGTTATGAACTCGAAACTCTAGCAATCATAGAAGCACTAAAGAAATTCCGCGTGTACTTACTGGGAATTCCTTTTAAAATTGTGACTGACTGTGCCGCATTTGAAAAGACCATGTCAAAACGGGACTTATCAACTCGTGTTGCTCGTTGGGCTTTATTCCTACAAGAATTTAATTATGTGATTGAGCATCGTTCCGGTACCAGGATGGCTCATGTCGACGCCCTAAGTAGATCTCCCATTAGTATTTTTTGTGTTTCAGTTGATATTTTACCAAAGTTGAAATTAGCCCAAGATAAGGATAATGAAATAAAAATGATAAAAGAATTACTTAAAAGTTCTAGTTATGAAGACTATTGTGACAGAAATGGAATTTTGTTTAAATTTGTTGATGGTAAAGAATTAATGGTTGTGCCTGAAATTATGGAAACAGAAATTATACGAAGTTTCCATGAGAAAGCACATTCAGGAGTCAAATATACTGAGAAAAGCATCCAAGAGTATTATTTTATCCCTAAACTCAGACAGAAAGTAGAAAATATCATAGCAAACTGCGTTCATTGTATTCTTGTGAATCATAAGAAAGGAAAGAAAGAAGGTTTCTTACACCCAATACATAAAGAAGATGTGCCGTTAAAAACGTATCATTTAGATCACCTTGGTCCTTTGGAGGGTACACATAAGAATTATAAGTACATCTTAGTAGTTATTGATGCATTTACTAAATTTGTATGGATTTATCCTACGAAGTCCACAACATCTGCTGAAGTTATAGCGAAGTTGGAGATACAAAAGGCTGTATTTGGCAGTCCTTCTCAAATAATCTCGGATAGAGGTACAGCTTTCACCTCCAGCGAATTCGCCGATTATTGTTCTAAAGAGAACATTAAACATCATTTGATTACTACCGGCCTGCCTAGAGCTAACGGTCAAGTTGAACGTATCAATCAGACTATCATATCAATTCTTTCAAAATTGTCTTTAGAAAATCCGACTCAGTGGTACAAACATACAAATGAGCTGCAGCAGGCTATTAACTCGACATACCAGCGAAGTATAGATACCACACCCTTTGAACTGCTCTTTGGTACAAAGATGAATGCTAAAGGTACTGATAAGTTGATTGAAATGATCGAAGCTGAATTTCAAGCGAATTTTGAAGCTAAAAGAAATGAACTTAGGAAGCATGCGAAGCAACAGATATTTAAAATTCAAGAAGAGAACAGGAAAACATATAATTTAAGAAGAAGAGAACCAAGAGATTACAAAGTCGAAGATTTGGTCGCTATAAAAAGAACTCAGTTTGGACCGCATTTGAAATTAAAACCAAAGTATCTTGGACCATACAAAATAACTAAAGTTAAAGGTGGCAATACATACGATGTAGTTAAAGAAGGAAGTCATGAAGGTCCTAATTATACGACAACTTGCTCTGAATTTCTAAAACCATGGAGTAACTGTTAAGAAGAATACGAGAAAAGAAGACTGAAGTAAATTAAAGAAGAAAAAGAAATATATTGCACATATTTTCTGTAAGAAGACGAAAACTTAAAAAATATATCATGACGTTTAAGACGAAAATAGAGACTCTTAATGACGAAAGGAAAGAGGCTTAAAGACGAATTGAAAGACGCCTAAAGACGCATGAAAAGGTGCATAAAGACGAAGAAACTGCGGTTAAAGACGTTAACTACTGTTTCTATGGCAAATTAAGTTTGAAGACGACTCTACTCATTTTGTCATTCTTGAAGCTGAAAGACGATCAAGGACTCTAAATAGTCTAACCTATAATTTTAGACGTGCTATTGTCTATTCTGTTTTGCTTTTGTATTTTTTTTATATTTGCAGTGTCGCCTGGAGGACCAGACGAATCCAGGATGGCCGAAAGTATGTGGTGCCTATGTTGAACGACAGATGGCGCTGACTTGGATGAGGGAACGGAATTCCATCTAATGTGGCAGTTGGCCTCGAGACGTATTGAATGAATAACGACGCTAGATTTAAAGACGTAAACAAAAGTGTATCATAGAAGCGAACTAAATTTACATAAACTTATTTGTAAGAAATGTAAATACTTTAAATGTAATTAAATGTGCTGTCCTTTCAAGAAGTTTCTTAGATGTCTTTTTAAAAAAGGTATTACTCCACATATATATATATGTGTGTGTGTGTGTGTGTGTACTATTAAAATCTGTGCTCGTCTCTCTGTTTGTGGCATTATCTCCTCGGGTACTGCGGGGAGTTGTTTCGAGAGATGTATCGCCCCTCCCCCGGATTCCAAAATTTCGCGGGAAGCCATTTCTATCATTCTCATCTTTATACGACTTTAATCAGCTGAGATATTAATTAAAAACTCCGTTAATTTTAGCCCTGTGGCAACAGTCTAGCAAGTTGGAGACAAAAATGTGCTTTATTTCGAAAAGTGTTGCCACTGCTTCGTTTTCAAATCGTAGAATTTGTTATAAAAAATCCGTAAGTTTTACGAAGTATGAAATAAAATAGCAAAGTATGAAATAAAATAGTTTTACGAAGTATGAAATAAATATTACATATATTGTTGTTATATAAGGTCATGTTCTGATGTTGAAGAAAGTACGCGAAATTAGTCGAAAATTTTTCGTTAATGTCAGCATTTGAAATAAATAGCTGTTTTTGGCAACCTTTTTATTTTAGATTAAGATAATTGACAAGATATTGTGATTGCCACGTTAATTCTTTTACTGGTATTGAGGAAAAGTTGTCATATTGCATTAAATTTAAATCATGACGTCATGCGTATGCGTATTAACCTGAAGTGTCCAAAGTGTCTGTTTCCTGGTTTAGCAACAAAACAATTATTTGCGAATTGGTTGTTGCTTGGAAAGAATGAACTGACTTCCTTCATATTGAGATGTTCTTATGCACTTTCTTTTCAGGAGAAGTAGAACTCATAAATTTTGCTTTTTTGTATAGAGTACGTCAAATTAATAGTTTATTTTATTTTCAGGTTTCCAGTACATATAAATTTTGCTTTGGCCGTAGCCCGCTAGTATATTATTAAATTTCGAAAGTAAGAAATCAATTATAAGAATAAAATTACTCTTGTAATTCAATAACTACACGTAATATCCAGAAATAATTAATTTAGATTCTTAAAAATTACCATATTCAGAAAAGGTTGTTATCATAAATATTATCATTTTAAACAAAGTTTTAATTTCTGAATCTATACGGAAGAAATCATTGCTTCAGATGCGTCTTTAAAACACAGATGCTAATTAACACACAATTAAAAATTTTCTAATAATTTTAAAATAGTTTCGTGAATACCTATTTACCTCATACGGATTGCAGATGTACCAAGCATATTCTGAAGAAAATAATTAGAAACGAGTTCTCTCCTTTCTGATGTCTCAACATTTTTTTCCATATCCACTGACAGATAAGACTTCCTATCATCATTGCCAGATAAGTCTCCCTCCCAAGACTGACCATTCTTTCTCGGGAGTCATGTCTCAGCTTTCCTTCCTAAGCCAGAAGTGTGATTTCCCTTACCCGCATTCTAGAGATAATTTTTGCTAAATAAATCATTGTCGCAATTAATTAGCATACATAATTTTCCTGCGATACACTAAATATGCAGAGATAATGGAGTTATTAGCATCAGAAGTGCTGTTAGTACCGATCCTAATTTTTCTGTCTGTATCACTTTTCAAAAAGGATGTCTTTACCAAATGTTATCGCGATATATTATTTTTGAAGAATAAAGTAGCGAACATAAAATGTTTTATGGCAACACTTGGAATTTCTAAAGATATGCTGTTTTTAAATATTTTTTAATTTGCTCTTGAATTTTATGTGACGAAGAAAGTCATACAAAGTTAAAAAGACTAATGTGAATAAAGAGAGACAAAAAAAAAAGTTGTGTTAAGCCATCTTACTAAGAAAACTGAACATTGATATGATGGATTAAGAAAAGAATTGAAAGAAAGTTAATGGCACGTGGAATACTTCGTGGAACACAATGAGTTTTGTATTTGTTTTCTTAATTAGCAATAAAAAAAGATGTTTAATAATAAAGTTAAAAAATAAACTTAAAAAGACAAAAAAAAAATATTATGTTAGCAGGAGTGAGTTTAAAAGCAGACTGGAAACTTCGAGATCAACGACAGCGTGAAAAATCTTAAGAAATCCTCTAATGAGTCGTTACAACTGAATTTTTTCAAATCTTTTTTTGTTGTTAATCCAAAGGGATTTAGTCCCGAAGGACTATTACTTTCGTTTTGCGATTTTGCGTCGGAAACACAAAAACGGCGTATCACTTTTCAAATTGTTGCCACTAAATGTTATCGCTCTGCATTAAATTTAAAAAAATGAAAAATCTGCATAAATGTATGCATGTTTTTTTTTTGACGTAGCTTTCTCTTCAAAAATCGTCTGCGTGCGTTGCACGGGAAAATAAAAAGGAATTTTAATTACAGTTCTAAATAAATAGCCAAATAAATGTGAAATTCGTAACAATATTCTCTAAAACTTTAACGAATTTTTCATTAACAAACTCAAAGATTTCAAAGCCAGCAATACCAACGTTGTACAGAAAAACATTTTTATCTCCAGCGCGTGAGAGCGTGTACCGAAATTTCTAAAGATATGCAGAATTTAAAATTATTTTGCGATATTGCTGTTGAACTGAATTTTATGGTTTAAGTGCGAAGAACATGGTATTTAACAAATAAAGGTAACACACAAAATGTTAAATAAACGTAAACTTTGGACGTAATCTAAAATCTGAAACCTTTCAGTTTTTTTTTTATTTTTTATACTTCTTTTAAATAGTATCATCGTGCGGTATATTGAATACAGGAAGAGAATAGAGTTATTTTATACCAACATGCATTAATTATAATGTGCATATCTTTTTGATACTTCAAGCACAACTTTTTATTACTATCGAAGTATTTCAGAGTTCATTCCTACATACTGTTAGAACGTAATAATATTGAAACGTTCATGTTTCACTTCTTTGAGTGCTACAACTACTTGTTGATTTTAATTCAAACTTTAACTTTTTACTGGAATAAATTCAAAAATTTTCACTTTTGAACGTTTTTCGTTTATTTTATGCTGAACATTTCACACTGTTATTAAGTGCACAATTCTATTTTCACGTATAACTTCCTCTTTCACTATTAACAAAAAAACTGAATGGTTAAAAATATACGAAATTCATGAAAGTCCCTCCCCAAATCTTAGATAACAGTAAGACATGAGTTTTTTTTTTTTTGTTATTTCCTGTATTACGATACAACAACTTATCAGTAACAAACTGTGGAAGAATTTATTAGGTTGAGCAGCATTTAATTGCAGGAGAATTTAATTAATAGTTTTAATAAAATTTTGAATGCTATTATATCCTCACGTTATATCTATAGATATCAGTCTATCTAGCTATTCGTGTGTTTTGCTCTATGCTTTTATTAACATATCTTAAAACTGTAAATACTTGAGTCTTTGAAACCTGCATCAATGACTAGATAACTTTTGAATCCGTGGTAAGTTAAAATCTTAATTATCAATTAATAAAAATTGCTTTTTTTAACAATTTAGGCTTGTGATTTGAATAAATTAAAAATAGTAATAGAAGTTTCAGTTGAATTTTTGAAGTGTGCTTTTCATGGTTTAAGTTCTTAAATTAAAAGTACCAGAACCCCAGGGAAGACCAAAAATAAACGAGTAAAATAAAAACTAATAGTAATTAAAACTGATTAAAATTTTAAAAGATAAATAATAAACTAAATAATAAACTAAAATTAATGACAAATAGTTAAATAGTAAATTAAAATGCTGAAACATATCTTAAGAGGGATTATCTTAAGAAGGAATTTAAGCCCTAATTCTCTTCTTGTAAGACCTTAAACTATAGTAGCATTATGAATTTTTAGCGTTATGAATTAGAAGGATTCATTCAATTTCCCCAACCATTTATTTTATGTTAAAGTTCTTTTCTATCTTTCTCGCTTTCCATTTAATGCAAATTTCTAGTACCTGTGTATTTAAATGAGAAGTAATTAGAGGGTAAAATCAGAGCGTGTTCTACCTGCTGAAAGCAACTTTTGCTAATTGATTCTCTTGAGAATAGTATTCTGCGACGTTGCGTTATTCTCGTCAATAGACTTGTCACGCCGACTTTAGGTCAGAGCCAACTTGCGCGTGTTGCATCTATGTAGCTTTTCGGCTAACTTAAGTTAACTTAGTCATAATTAAAATTCGTTACTTAACCATTCGTTACTCGACTTAAACCGTAAGGGCTGGCTGTTCTGTAAGCATGAGTAGGTTTTGCAGTTAATTTTTATTTGAGTTAAATAAAAGGGCCTTTTACATCCTTTTCTCAGTCTCTGTGGTACTTTACAAGACAGTGATAGGTCATTTTAGGTCATAGAGCTCTCGTCTTTGCTACCAAAGAAAACGAAACTCCATAGAATAATGGTAGCATTTGCTATGGTAAGACTCTGAATGTTTTTCTTTATTTACCTAAAGCACATTGCCAAACTTCTCTTGCTAACAATGCATATATTTATACTACGTCTTCTTGGGGGGGGGGGAGAAACCCTCTTAGGTAAGTTTTAATAATAAATAAATATTTACTTTTTGCAGACGATTATTCTTTTAGCAAAAAATCTGCTGTGTACACCACATGACTTCCTTCTTAAATTATACGCATTTTACATTTCATTTAAACTTATTGGATTGAATTATATCTAATTCGTTGATAGAGCATAAGCCACAATAGAAGAAATGCACGCTTTAAAATTCACTATATTTGTTTACCATAGCGACACTCTGGCGCTAGGTTGGTTCACTTAACAGCGTTACATCTCATTCATTTTATAACTCAGAATGCACAAAAATTATGTATATCATTTGAAGAATTATCTAATCGTTGCCAGATGTTCTATTCAAATACTATAATAAATCTAAAACGATGTATAAAAGAAATTAAACAACAACAACAAAAAAATATTAATAATAAAATAAATAAATAAATAAATAATGTTTTTCGCAAACGATTCAGTATTTCTCACTCTTTTTAATTCAGTTATCACTTCGCGACAAGACAAAAGTACATAAAAACTCAAAATATTTGTATTAAAAATTACGAAGTAAATCTTAAACATTTATTTCCTCGAATAAATTCCAGAATGGATTAAGTATGATTTAATTCACAATAATAAAAGGCGTTTTCTTTGTTGTTGCGAAGCTTAGTTTCTCTAGATTGGCAACAAATTCACCATTCTCCTAAGTTTCAGCTGTAAACAAATCTGGCTGCTTTGTGGTAAAATGATTAGGCTTAGCCGCACTTAAACAACTTTTAAATTGTTGATAATTCTACAAATTTTGCATGTAAGTTTACTAAACGCATAAAAACCTTAATCGGAGGATAAGAACAACATAATTCAATCATTTTTAAAGCAAAAAATGTACAATTTACCAACATATAAGAATAAAAATCTGATGTGTACACCACATGACTTCCTTGTACAAGAATATTAAATTATACACAATTTTCCTGCATTTCATTTAAACATATTGAATTAACAGTTAACGAATTTTGAATTAAATCTACTTCGTCGACAGCACATAAACCACAATAGAATAAATTCTGTCTTTAAAGTTCATCATATTTATTTACCATAGCCACACTTCGGGGTTAAGTTCACTTAACAACGTTACATTTCATTCATTTTATAGCTCAAAGTGAGCAAAAATTATAGCATATGAAGAATTACCACAAATTCTATTCAAATACTATAATAAAACTAAAACGATGTATAAAAGAAATTAAACAAATAAAAAAGAAACAGTTTTTCACAGGCGATTCAGCGCCGCTTACCTAATGCACATGAGCTACTAATTAATTCAGTTCTCACTTCGCGGTAAGGCAAAAATACATAAAAATTCAAAATACTTTCATTAAAAATTGAAAGATACAGAAAAGCATAAATCACGAAGTACAGTTAAAACAATTAAAAAGAAACAATTTTTACAATTAAAATTACAATTTGTACGCAAATTCCAGCTAATAACTTAAATGATAATTCCAGAAGGAATCAAATATAAGTTAATTCGCAATAATAAAAGAAGACGTTACTTTTTTGTAGCGAAGCTTAGTTTCTCTAGATTGGTAGCAAATCCCTGCTAAGCTTCAAATGTAAACAAATATGTCCGCTATCATAACCAAAAATTAGGCTTAGCTGCACTTAAAACTTTTAAATTGTTGATAATTCCACAATTATTACATGCAGATTAACTAGGGGCATTAAAATTTTAACCGAAAGATAAGAACAACATAATTCAATCATTTTTAAAGCAAAAAATCCAGAATTTACAAATTTATAAGAATAAAGAAACTGAGCTCACTGAGCCGAGCAACAGAGTGGATACATATATACAATTATTTATATACTTTTGGTGCGGCCGATTGAAACCAAAATGCCAAAACTATCTACATATTATAGCAGCTCTATAAACAAAATTTCAACGTTCTGAAGCTAATCATCTTTGAGTTACGCGAGATACATACATACATACGTACGTACGTACGCACAGACGCCGTGAAAAAAATCTCTTCAGAATCCATTTTAAATTAGTTTTATAATTATTTTGGGGGAAAAGAGTCCTTTATTCTGTCCTTATGTACGGATGTCACTCAAAAATATTGTTAAATTGCTTTCGATAGCTGTCAAAATAGATATTTTCTTTGAAATATGGTACCCGAAATTTTTCGCGATTACAATACTTCCTTTTTTACTTCGTACAAGGAAGTAAAAATACTGCGCTTGCTGCGCCCAGTAGCAGGGTGGATATATACATATATATACACATTTATTTACTTTTGGTGCGGCCAGTTGCAACCAACATAGGACGTGCACATCTTCATGTTATAGCACTTCTACATACAAAATTTCAACGTTCTGAGGCTACTCGTTTTTGAGTTATGCGAGGTACATACGTACGTGCATAACTCAAACTTACTTATACGTATTTACTATCAAACTTATTTATACGTACGTAAGTATGCACAGCAGCCACGAAAAAATCTTTTCAAAATCCATTTTAAATCAGTTTTATAATGTTTTTTCGGGAAAAAGAGTCCTTTAATCTGTGCTTACGTACAGATGTCAATTTTTTGAAATTTTTTGAAAGAAAAATTTAGTGGCAAACTCTATCATACTCGCAAAATTTAACTCGTTAAAGCCTACTGAGTTAACTGATAATGCAGCGTAAAAGTAAATATAAAACATAAAGCAGCATTATTCTCGCTAATTTATCAAACTGTTCTCTGTTATAGGTCAATGATGGCGAACCTTTTGAGCTCGGCGTGTCAAATTTCGGAGAACTCCTAGCTCAAGTCTAGCACCGTGTATGTATAGAATCATATGTACGTCTGCCGTCCGTTTTATCCGTCTGCCAACAATGCACTTGAATGCGCAACAGCTGAGGTAAGCCCAGGACTTGTTGTCTAGTGATGAGACCTTTACACTCGTGTCATTGGGTCTCTATCACTGTTATAGGTGTTAACGCATTAAATTTAAAATTGTTATTGTAGAGAGGCCATCGTGTTTAAAATGCTACTGTAAAGATATTGTTTATAAATGAATTCCAACTAACCACAGAATAGTTTTTGAAAATCCAAATGGTTTCAAAGTGAAAATTAATGTTTACTTTGCGTTAGCTATACGTTTTTTACTCTTTTCTTTTCATTTTTTCCTCAGTTTATCATATCAGTTTTCAGTATTTTTTAGTAAGATGGGTAATCATTTTTTTTCTGTTTATAATTGAATTTTATGTGTTAATGTAATAATATATAAATTATATAATTAAATTTTTATGTTTTATAATTGACTATTGAGATACCAGATACTGAACCCATTTTAAAGCTCTTTGGAATTCTGCAATGAGCAGCGACAGTAACGCACCCTTCGTCACGGGCCATATCAATGGATTTCCTTGCAATATCATTATCGATACAAGAGCCAATGGTACCATCATCCGAAAAGATTTGCCTCGACAATTGAAAGGTAAACTTATAAGGTATTTCGCCCGCCTTCTTCGTGTGCCTTCGCGGTATAGTGGTCAGTACCCTCAGCGCGTATTCGAGAGGTCCATGGTTCGAGTTCCGGAGAGGGCATTGCTTATTTTTCATCTCTCTTGCTTTCAGAAAAAAAAAATCTAATATCTCTACACTAGCGCCCGAACAAAAAATGGTGGATGATAATTCTCCACCACCAGGATTTGACGATTGTGTCCTTTAATCTCCAGTCGCCTTTAAAAGGGGGAGTATATAAGCTATTTCTCCCTCCTTAGCATGCCTTCGTGGTGTAGTGGTCAGCACGCTCGGAGCGTATTCGAGATGTCCGTGGTTTGAGTTCTGGCGAGGGTATTGCTCATTTTTCGTGTCTCCTGCTTTGAAATAAAATCCTAACGTCTCTACAAACTCATCTGAACGTCTCCCTCAGACTGTCTTCGTTGATAAAATCCACATCAAGGGAAAGTTAAACCTTAAAATCACGTTTGGAAGTGCACTAGCAACGCACAAGTTGATACCTTAGATGGCAAATGTTACATACTCTTGCATACTCGGATTAGACCTTTTTAAGAAAATATAATTTTTCTTTGGACTTAAAAAAATTAACGTCATTCTTCCTCTGAGGACATAACCTTGTTCTGAATTAAAGATAGAGGAACAAAATCTGCCCAATAAATTATGTCTCAAGACGATATCGAAATACCAGCAAGAACTGAATCTTTACTTCCTGCAGCCGCAGGTAAAAACAGAAATTTTCGGTATACATGATGAAGCAACCTAAGAACTGTAATAGTCCCAAAGGAATGTTAATAGCCTCTGCATTCGTCGACATATGGAGGACCGTGATCCGAGTGAGCGTTGCCAACGTAAATGATAAAACGAAGTTATTAGGAAAGGCTAAGTAGTTGCAGCATATACTCCAATGACCTGTGTTAAAAGAAACAGCTGCTCTTCATATCCTGTCTCTTCCGAACCTAACATCGGAGCTATTGCAGAATGCAAAACTAAGCAGTGAAAAGAGAAATGCTGAAAAACATGTCACTCAAGAATTTCCCATGCGGATGTTTTCCCATGCGGATCTTCAGGCGTAAGTCGAACCAGTTTGGCTCAGGAGAACACTCACCAAGCAAATAGCATGCAAGATGTTTATCGATTACTAAGCAGGAACAGGTGAGACAACTTCTAAAGTGAAGATAACGATAGCAAACTGCTTACCTTTCATCCATGTGTCTAGCAGCGCCGGTTAAGTCTCCGAAACAAAACTTGTTCTGTGGGATCCCACACAACAAGTTTTGTTCCGTCGTTAATATTAGAAAAGCGTATTCATATACAAGTCATGTTTACTTAGTTTTAATTAAACTAATAAGAAGCGACGAGTACATTAAAGATATATACATGCACACAAGGGAGAGTAATAACAAAAAGGGAAGAATAGAACAAAAGGATTACGGGATATCGTTTCAGGCCGTGGTTGGTGCGCGCCTTGGTGTTGCTAGAGTTACTAGAAGAAGTGAGTTGCAAAAGATACTTTTCAAATGCTTGATTAATTTACAACGTAAAGGACATACAAAAAAGCGACGTTATCGAGCCTTCAGCCAGCACTTGGGCTTCTTCCAGCTCCCTGGTGAGAAAGGAAGGTGGTTCAACTAGATTTTGCGTTGATAATCGTCGGTTGAACGACGTTACAAAGAAAGGCAGTTGCCGTCTTCCAAGAACTC
>KK119940.1:249723-261978 GCA_000611955.2 Stegodyphus mimosarum | reverse complement strand
GATATGTCATCTCTGTCGAAGGTGTGCATACGGATCGCGAAAAGGTGCCGGCAGTTAATACTATCATTCTACAGAATTAGTATTGTACTGCAACTAGGTATATGCTGCGTCGTAATTTAACATAAGATGCTTATCATAAATGAACAATTTTTTAAAGTTCTGCACGGTATTTTTTAAAACAATGGATTCAGATTTGAAAAAAACCTTGGGCATGTTTTTGTCATATAATTGGTCCGGGCTATGTTCTTTTTAATTTTTTATACCCCATTATAAATATTTTAGAGTGGGAAGAAATAAGACAAATACAAGCAGTGAGTTTTTTACATATTTTAAAACAGAGAATAGGAGTATCTGTAATAGATGCGACACAGTTATGATTGGAAATAATGCTTTCAATTTAGAGCGTCATATAGAAAAACATTTTAATGAATATAAAAAAGTACAGTTAAAAAAGAAAAATAATATGAACCTAAGAGATAAAGCTGCACTGAATACTAACGAGTTACTAACAAACACTAGATAAATATGTCAAATCAGAATTTCTGAAAGTAAAACTAAGCAAAGAAAATATTATCAAAGCAGGTATGGCTGTTCATTCGAAATGCTAGAATATTCAGGATTTAAAAAGATGTTAAACTTGTTTGCTAATGCAATAGGTAATAACTTTATAATTAATTCAGAAAATATAAAACTATTAATAACAGAGACGACTGATAAAATTGAAAAAAAGTAATTTCTTTGAAAATTGACATAGCAACCAGATTAAACAAATCGATCTTGGAAATCAACTCTCAGTTGATAATTGGCGAAAAATATTGTTAAATATTTTGGGAATGACAGAATTAAAAGATAAACATATTGGTATTTAGATTAACAATGGTTGCAAAAATACTTAAAAAATATAATATTGACATTAAGCAAATTTATACAATCACTTCTGACGGTGGAGATAATATGATTTCATTTGTCAGCTTATTAGGATCCGATATTGACGACGAATCTTCTGTTATTGATTTAGAAAATAAAAATTTTGAAACTAGGGATCACTTTATATACGAGATAGTTTTTGATCATAACTTCTCTTTCAATAAACTTATCGGAATAAGATGTGCTGCTCTACGTTGAAACAAGCTATCAAAGACTCTATAAAAAACGCTAATTTTAATGAGTTTATTACTGAAGTTTTGGGATTGGTAAAAAAGTTGCACATTCCGTCTTTAATGCCAAAATTTAAAGACGGTAACATTCAGAAAACAATTTTGGATTGTCCAACAAGATGGAGTAGTACATTTAATATGTTAAAATCTTTATTGAAAAGCAAATATTTCTTATCTTTAGCGGAAAGCAATTTCGATTATTATTTTGCAGACAGTAAATATAAGAAAGTAAAATTATTTGTCGAAATCTTACAACCCCTAACGAAGCAACTTTGAAACTCCAACTTGAAAAATTAGCTTTAAGCGATTTTTACGGAATATGGACACGTTGCAAACGTAAATTACGAATTGTGCGTAGATATTTTATTCAATCAATTATCTAACGCGGAAGCATCGTTAATAGAATGTGATAGTTTAACTATAGTTGCAGCGGCTTACTTGGATCCACGTTATCAAATTTTGCTTTTCACCTTAGAAAAAGTACAGGCTGTGCAACATTTAAAGAATATTTGGGAAAATTCCATTTCATCCGTAAACGAGGAAAAAAAATCTACTGAAAACGATGAAGATGTATATGATTTAGACAGTGTTTTGAAAAGTAAAGGATTGGCTATAAAATCACATAGATCTTCTATGTCTACCAAGAATGACATCGAATTTATTTAAAAAAATTTTGATAATGTACGAAAATTCGATATATAACGTTTTAGATTTTTGGGAAGAGAATAAAACTATTTATCCACTCTCTCCGTAATAGGTAATGTAATTGGTCACTATCTTAGCTGTAACCATATCTGGTCATCATATGCCTTTCAGTAGTTTCGAGAAGCAGAAAGTACTAGAAATATCTCGGCCGCCGAGTAAAAATTTTAGAAGACCTGAGAGCATCTGGCCTCAGTAGTTGGTGCAGTTGTTAGCTAATAGCTACTTTGGAGAGCTTCGCCTTTTAGATGTGCTTTGCATTCTGTTGTGTTCAACGTTCTTAGTAGTTTGACGTGTAACTATTGATTGTACTCTGTAATATTGTGAAGAACTAAACCAGTATTTTTGTGTAAAGTTTCAGAACTCTGAAGTATTTCTTTTGATAAAATAATTTTTTTCAACCTATCATCGGACCTGTGTGCATTTAATCTATTAGGAACCAGTACACAAGCAACAATAGTTATAATAAACTAAAGATTACTCAAAACAAGTTTCTCACTGAATGGGCAATATACAAATTTTTGAAAGACATCTTCCAAAGCTACCAGTTGGAGTTCTTAACGATCACCAGACGAATTTTGCCATTAAGACCAGCTATTACCTCTTCTGTACCACAGAGAAGCCATTTTCAGGCAGTTAAATTATCTGTACTCTTCTGTTACCGAGACAAGATTCAGAAATGTATATATGTATGTATGTATGCATGTATATATGGATGTATCTATGCATGTAAATATGGATGGATGTGTTCATGTATGCACATACACGCATACACGCGTGCACACATACATAGATTTCTGAATCCGGTCCCGATCACAGAGGAGTACCAGATTATCTTCCTTCAACAATGCAAGAAAGCTAGGAGAAGTATTATCTTTAGAAAACTGTATTCCTCTCTTCATTGCAGGTGCTTAATGTATTTGCGGAGCCATCCCTTTCATACTTTTTCACAATTTTTGCTCTCCTTTGCCAATGTGTTAGCCTATTACCTGGTCTGCCTGAGACTTCTGGTTCTGGAATTACGTTTATTGGAAGTCCTGCATATAAAGTACTTTCTACGATTATATTCTACGGTAAATTTCGTTAGTTTTTTGGCCAGCTGGCAAAACCATAAGATATTTCTGATTGTAACTCAGATTTGAGTGACTCAAACGTCCTGCAACACGGATGGCACCGCTTTTATCTAAAAATGGATTAAGAAATCTTGCTTATGTTTTGACGGCTAGTGTTCCTCTTTGAAGGGAGGCAATTCCTGAAGAGAAAACATTTACCCGAGCTCTGATAATTAGAATGAATATCTTGAGCACTGTTTATTTCTTCTGACGTTAGTGGTCCTCTGTCTTAATCAGCTGGGTTTCTTGTATTATGTATGGGCCTAAAAACAAAACTTAAAATTATTAATTTCAAATAATTATTAGACAAGTTCATGAGATTGTTTAAAGCATTATTATCTGCAGTTAAAATCAATACGGTGTCCACAGAAGGTCGTAATTCCTTTAGATAAAAATTGTCTGTAGAACGTGTCGTGTCTCACCCGGGCTCATATATTTCTTGTAAAAACTGTGAACCATATCACTACATCTAGTTCAATGATATATTCCTAGAATCCAATCCACGTGAAATAATATCTTTTATATTAATCTCCGAAAATACATGGCCCCATTTGAAGCTGTCTGGGAGCTACTGAATGCTTGAAACCCTGTTTTTTACAAATGTGTTAATTGAATGAAGAGACATATTAACCTACGCAAGGACGGTAGTGGAGTCTGACTACAGCTAAATTTGGTCAAATAGCAATTTCAGTGATGATAGAGTCCTAGTAACCAACTGGGATAAAAATAAGCAAGTTGGTAACTCAAGCTTGGGCATTGCATTGTCTTGATTGTAGCAACCCGCTATTTACTGTACAAAAGAGGGTTAGATAAAGGCTTTTCTTTTGAAATAACTTGGAGATAAAACTTTGCTCCACAGGCAGCTTCTGCGGCATCAGCAGATTCATGAATAATAATTTTTTCTATGTTGTTGCTTAACACACATCTCAGAATACATAGATCATCAGTTACAGGAAGCGCTGAGAAAAAGTTATGGAGTTCAAGAGATATCGATTAGGGAAGTAGTCCGTGCCAATCAATTCGAAGTAACAATAACCTTCGCATAAATAATTTAACTGTGATAACGACTGGTCCAACAAACCCAGGGGTCATAAATGCGAGTTATATCTTACGACACTGCTCGTTTGGTGTACGTGCTGCTAGGTTCAATGGAGTCAAGTCCGAAGCGGCTGATGGTTTATCGTGCATGTAGAAGTCAGTTGAAAACTACGGATGAAGACAGAAAAAAGTCTTTTCCTTCATAAAAAGCTATCTATCTAATGAAATATTCCCTGGGTTAAGAACGCAGCACATATTGTTACATACATAATCGTTCGAAGAGAGTAAGCCTCTACCAGAGAGTTAATACCTTTCCTCTACAGAATTCCTTGAAGATAGATTTGCGACTTGTCAGTTTCAGTTTATTTAATAATTTTTTCTATGTCCTGATTAAAGGCATAAAGCTGTTTTCTAAATCTGAACATAACTGGAAAAAATGTTTTGTATGACGCCTCCCTTCAGAAGAATGTTATTGAGGGATAGATCTCAGGTAGTTTCTTCGCTAGCCTTTAAGACCACGCGCAGTTTGGTATTCTTAACAGGCAGCAGATCTCGTGATGAGGTTATAAGGTATTTCTCCCGCCTTCGTGGTGTAGTGGTTAGCACGCTCCATGCGTATTCGAGAGGTCCGTGGTTAGAGTCCCGGCGAGGGCACGGCTCATTTTTCACATCCAAATAACCTCATGTCTCTACACTGGCGCTTGAACTAAAAAGGGTGGTGGATGATGATTCTCCACCACCAGCATTTGGCGATTGGGTTCCCAAAACCTCAGTCGCCCATTAAAAGGGGAGTATGTAAGATATTTCTGCCACCTTCTTGGCATGCCTTCGTGGTGTAGGGATCAGCACGCTCGACGCATATTTTAGAGGTCCGTGGTTCGAGTCCCGGCGAGGGCATCTCTCCTGCTAAAAAAAACTGTAATGTCTCTACAAGGTAGATGTAAATCACCTCTGAACTAGCTTCTCTTTCGGCCTCAACCGCAACATACAGATATTCATGTTTTTTGGATGAACTCTGTATATAACGGTTTCATCGTTGGATTGGTTTCCAGGCGTCTCCAAAGCTGATTTAAGCATTTTGAAGAGAGCTCCATAGAACCTCCCAAAATCGTGTTTTTTTGCAACATCAAGTTTAATCGGCATTTGTACGACAAAGTGAAGTCAGATTCTTGATGGTGAGTCCGAGCAAGATGTTCCTCACTGTACCTCAACTCTTCACTTGGGAGTGGTTTTTAACTGTCTACATTTCCTCTCTCCGAAAAGGACTTAAATTTTTGCTTTAACATGTACATATTTATAGATAAATAACGATGTTCAATAAATGAATTATTTTCCCCTGAACTAAGAGTTTCAATTGAGGCCGATGCCACATTAGCAAATACAGTTCTTTGAAACAATAATTTGTTGTTTCCGGGTGAATCTATCCACTTTTAATAAGCTTTAAAAAATCTGATGTGTACGCCAGATGACTTCCTTGTACAGAATATTAAATTATACGCATTTTTTGCTGCATTTCATTTAAACTTTTTTCCTCGAATTTCATTAAAGATATATTTCTCATTGAATTAATTCAGTTCTCACTTCGCGACAAGGCAAAAATGCATAAAACCTCAAAATATTTTTATTAAAAATTTAAAAGTATGGAAAAATATAAAACACCAAATACCGTTAAAACAATTAAAAACGATTTTTTCAATTAAAATTAGAGTTTCTATGCAAAAACAAACAATTCAGCCAACGGGCAAGAAGGCAGATTTTTCGGTGCACAAAACTGAAAGTTTACTTTTGGTCCCACTCGGCAAAAAGATACTGAAGTGTAGCAACTGACTTAATTCACTATTCTGCTAAGTTTCAAATGTAAACAAATATGGCTGCTTTTGTAAAAAAAAATTAGGCTTAGCCGCACTTAAATAACTTTTAAATTGTTGATAATTCTACAACTATTGCATACAGACTAATTAAAGGCATAAAAATGTTAACCGGAACATACGAACAAATAATTCAGTCATTTTTAAAGCAAAAGATGCACAACTTACCAACATATAAGAATAAAAAAACTGAGCTCACGGAGTTGAGTAACAGACTGGGTATATATATATATATATGTAAGATATAATAAAATTACGTGGCTACGCTAAGAAATAATTGGCAACCTCAAAACTGACTATTCTAAATTTTATGTTCTCCCCCCCCCCGAAGTTCGCTATCTTTCCAAAATTATATGACGCTTACATAACACTGCTTGCAAAGAAAACTGAAAGCTAAAATTAACCAATCGCAGCTTAGCTGTCCATATACGCCTGCCTAGTACAAAAACTACTTTGCGAGAAATTACGGCATTCTTTTTCTTGACTTCTCCTGCTTTGCGAAACCTCTCTGCGTTGCTATGGTTTATTCCTCTTTATTCTTAACCTAAGCTGATGCAGTATTATTTTTAACTCGTGTACATAAAAGTTATTGAAGTTAACTTTGACCTAGAAATAACTTGTCAACAATAAAATGATTTGATGTGCATTATCATGGAATAAAATTAAGGTTCTTAGCCGTAATTTTATTCCATGATAATGCACATTACGTCTTGCGTCAGTATTCGAGTATCATCTTTCTAACTACGGAGTTTTAAGCCTCTCCAACGCAAATCAAGTTTTTTTTTTTTTTTTTTGCAAGTCAAAGTATCACATTTAAATCAAGCCGGTAGGATGTTTATGATCTTAAGCCAAACTAAGCAGCATGCTCAGTATGTACAATAAAATGGTTGCCACGTAAATAATAATAAAATTTATCTATAGCATCAAATAATGGCTAAACATTCCAATTCAGTAATTGGATAATTTGCTCATAAGACCTTAATTTTCTAGAATGAAAAGCATTTGGATGTAAACTTCCATCAGGGTGCTCTTGTTTCAAAACTGCACCAACAGCTTCTTTAGATGCATCTAACAAATACATGAGAAGGATATTTCGGATTAAATGAAGTTAAAATGGGTCTCGAAATTAATGCATCTTTTAAATTTTTAAAAGCTATTTGACATTCAGTAGTCCACTTATAGAGAGTACCTTTTTCGAGTAGATTTGTTAAAGACGATAGTTGGAGTAGGATATCTAGGTTGATAAAAATTTTGTTGAAACTTTTGCCTGGGAGTAAAAAAAATTTGGTGTATTATCTGTATTCTGAAATTCTCCAAGTAAACTTGAAGTAGGAAATAATTTATAAGCTATTGCAATCCACTCCTGCAGTGAGTTAATATTGTCACGGATTTCGGATTTATTTAGCTATTTATTTAGAATTGTAATTAAAATTGTTTTATTTTCCGTGCAACGCTGACAAATTTGAAGAGAAAGCTACGTCGGAAAAGAAAATACAAGAGCGCGTGCATTTAATATTTAATAAATAAATATCTCGTAATTGCTGTTGCCATCCAGAAAAATCGAGAAAATAAAGTTGACCAGAATGCTCTCTTGAATAATTAAAAAGCTTATAAAAGCCGAATTAAAACACCTCAGTTACTGCTGTGTCAAGCTGAACCGTTAATAACAGCATTAAGTGAACTGTCGTTTACTTAACGCTGTTATTCATTGTAGAGAATTCACTGTGAGATAGAATTAGCTTCTCTGTTTTGAATTCAGTACGTTCGAGATATTGTGATATTGTACGAATATGTCCGAGGAAATATTTCGGTATTTTGTTTCATTTTTTGTGAAAAGAATAAATTTTATTAACTTTTAACAAGTTGTGCATTCAATCCATTACGAACCCGTACGCACGCAACAATATTTTGTAGAGTTAACAACATTTTTTGTTGATTTGTCCTTGATTTATTGCTTCAATTAGGATTTTATCATTTAGCTTTAGACTGGATCCATATCTTCCAATTTTTATGTGGAAATATTTCCATCAAGAAAAACATTTTATTGAACATTTACTTTGTGGAACAATTTTCGTCAAGAAGGTTTACAAAAATTCTAATTGGACATTTTTCCAAGAACTCGGGGACTTTCAAAAATTATATTTGTGTTAATTTTTTATTCAGTTTTATTTAGAGATTATATTGTTGTTGTAACATTTTAAAATTATATGTCTAGGTATTTCATAATCTACATATGAGAAAGTTCATGAACAATGACGGGGCATAGTAAAACCTGCAGGCTTTATCCTTGATGCTTCCTCATATCGTAAACTTTCTCTTGCTTCGCTAATACACTAATTCTTTTTTTTTTCCTAAATGCTCTCCCAACCTTTCTTTTGAAGCGGGAGATATGTACATAAAAATTATTTTAGTTAACTATGATCTATAAATATTTTGTCATGACATGATCATGGAATAAAATCATGGTTCCAAGCGGCCACGTCTGTATTCGAGTGTCATCTTTCTAACTACGCAGTTAAGCCTCTCCAACGCAAATCCATTGCAACTTTCTTTCTTCAAGTCAAAATATCACACACACACACACACACCCACGCACGCCCGCGCGTTGCCTCCGATTGCAACCAAAAAGGGAGGTGCACAACTGCATGTTATAGCAGACCTACATACAAAACTTCAACGTTCTGAAGCTACTTTTGTTTGAGTAATGTGAGATAAATACATACGTACGTACAGATGTCACAAAAAAAATCTCTTTTGGATCCATTTTAAATACTTTTTGCAACCTCGATAGCGGTCAAAATGGATATTTTCGTTGAAATATGACACCCGAAAATTTTCGATATTACAATACTTCATTTACTTCGTACAAGGAAGTAAAAACAAGTCAGTAAATCAATTTTATTGTGCTTGTAAAATTTAGAGTCTGCTAAAAGAATATTTGCAAATTTTATTTCCGAAATATTAATTAATTTAGATGGACTAATATCAGCTATTTTTGGTATGAGCAAAAAAGTCTAAATTCCGTTTATAAATGCACTTTAAATCTAATAATTCACCTTTCATTTTTAATTTAATATTTAGAACGGAACCAGTTATTCCTGAAGTAGGAGCAAAAATCTTGTTTTTCAATTCCAATAAATTAGCAGATTCAGCACTTCTAAAAATTACAGTGAGAGGCTGAGTCAAGAGTGTTCACGTTGAAATAAATCTTGAATATACACGATAGGGGTATACAACAAAATTGCTTTCTTTTAAACGGTACTTATTAGCGGGTGTCAATACCTAGTCTCTCTGCATCCTTCTCGTTTTCGATTGAATCAAAGCGAGTGTGGAATCTTTACTCAATTTTCTGTATAACAAGGTATGATATTCAAGTTTACAAATTGAACAAATGATCTTCGACTTACATTCAGATACTTTATGAGATGGGAATAAGATATTTAAGCGGTAACTATGTATGTTTCTTGATGATATCAAATCTCTCGGACGATATCAAATTAATATGCTTCAACGTTGAACGTTTGTATATAGAATCCTCTTTTTTTGCACGCAACACAAAATGATTTTGAAAGGTTATTTGAACTAACTATAAGACTTTTTGACCGATGAGATAATGCAAATTTTTATATACCCTTAAACGGTATACTTCGCGATGAGCTTTCTAACATCTTTTTTCAATAAACTGCAAATATGCATCAAATTCTGGAACGTTATTTGATGCGAAGGTCATTTCAAATTTATTTTGTAGACTCTCGATCAAGTTTTTGAATGATAACATTTACTAGCAATATATCCGAAAGTATATCTGCATCAAAATCTAATAATTTCAGTGCCCATATATTCTTTTTAAATGATTTAGCATTTCTCGAAGTTCTTTAGTTTATAATGTTCTGAACGTGTATATCTATTATTATTCTTTTGTTTTAGCCCCATTCTTCTAATGTGTTAAAAAAAGACCCATACGTGCCGTTCGTGGTTTGAATTAATATTGCTTGGTCTCGGAGCGAAGCATATAAATAAAAACATTTGTGAGAATCTGTTAAATGAGAATTTTTAGGTATTAGATTATTAAATGTAGGTTTGAAATTATTCCGTTCCTCGTACAAACCAAAGAATTCCAGTTGGCAAATTTTGGGAAGAGGAATTTTAGAAGTTTCCGAATTCGTGGCAGAAGAATCCTCGACTTTAAGTTCATTTTTCAAACTTCTGTTTGAAAACTGAGTAATGAAGTTTAAAAGACTTACGTCATTTGTCTCACGGCGTACTTAATTCTTCTAAAGAAAGATCATATTCTTCTAATTCTTCATCCTCATTCCTTAGCTTTTTCATAATATCCATACAGCAATTCATTTAAATCTTGAAACAGAGTTCTAAAGTATCTATTTTCTGCTTCAGTTCAATTATCGTTACAATTTCTTCAGCAGAATTCGAAGTAGCTAATGTGAATCCTTTTTTTGTAACTTCTATGAACTTTTTTATACGAGTAAGCTTAATTTTCAAAGCAGCTTTCTGCTGTTCAAAACAGTGACAGCCATTTTTTTAGGCTTGAGAGAGAAAAAAATATTACAAATTAAGAGGAACACACTGCTACTAGTAGCAAAAAGAAAAAAAAACTATGAACTAATTTATTTTATTCGAATTCAAGCTACAAAACAGGCGATAATTGAAACTACCATAATAATAATTAAACACAAGTAATCGTTACAGTTTTAGAATTTTTACTGTCGTTGCTAATTCTGAAAAGACAATCTTTAACTTTTTATTTTAAAATAAACAGTACAATGATCTCCAGCATCGGATATGTACAAAGGGGTAAAATGTCTTTACTGTTCGCAAGATCATTTATCCTACAACTGTAAGCTCTTCAGAGTTGTCAAACCCATTTGCACTAAATATAAATCCCGCCATTTGGTTATTTCGCCCAAACGTCCATGCCACCCCAACAATAAATCTGAAAGTTCTAACTTCTCCCACACTAGAGTTTTGAAGCAGAAACTTCAAGTTTCGGACATTCTTGCTCCCGAAAATTCAGCTGATATTGACTCCTCTTCTGTGCTAGTGCACAAGAAACTTAACCAAATTTTTCACATTAAGATCATCCAAGACTATCAAAACTTAGGACTGTGTAAAATTTAGAGACTATAAAATAGTGTTCTAAAGCCATTTCACTGTCGCAAAAACTTCAATGCGTTATGGACATACTGAAATTATTCGAACATGAATCGTTAAGTATGAATACTTATAACGAGAAGGATTGGCTGAGAGAAGTTACTCGAGCTTTTACTATGATGAGGGTGATTCTAGGATGACTTGCATGTAGGACCTTCTCTCCAGTCGTCAACAAGTGGAACATTTTTAACAGTTACTGTTCAAGGGTTATGATACCCTTGAACAAAACTTCAACGTTCTAAAGCTACTCGTTTTTGAGTAATACGAGATAAATACATACGTACGTACGTACGGAAGTTTCGTTGTTAGCATTTACTGTTCAAGGGTTGTGATATCCAACTCGCAGTTTTCCTGATTGACGATCTGCTCGACTTTTCCTGGCGCTGGCCTTTCCAGCTTTTTCTAGCCATGGCAACTTTTAGAACGACAAAGTACCTCATTTCTCCTTTCTTCACTTAGATCCTTCTCATCTGGAGAACGACACTGATGTTTCTTCATATGACAAGCCCTTCATGGGATTCTCCAAAGAACTGACAAGAGCACAGAAAAATATATTTTGCTGAAGTCCAGTATACAAACAAAGCATCAAAATATCTCTTCTTTGCGTATGAATTGAACCGCGAGCATAGAATATGCCTTTTGGTTATAACATCCATTTTGTGCTATATTTCTCCGCTTTGGGGCCATAGCCACAGGCACTGATTTTTAACACACTTCGAGTGGTACAAAATAAAACAGAATTTATGCTCACTTTTAAATAAGAAAGAACTTTTTGAACCAAGGTCTATGGGGGAGGAACCAAGGTCCATATGGGGATATGCAGATACTACTACGAAGGGACAGGAGCTCGAGGACTTTCTGGCAGCCAATAATATTCATCTATTAAACACACCCGATTCACCACCTACATTTGATAATTCCTATCATGTGGGCTGGCCAGATCTCACTCTCTGCTCAAGCAGCATCGCAAACCTAGTACAGGACTGGACTGTGGTCGATGATGAGAGCTGCTCCGATCACAAATACCTTCACTTTCTCATAAATTGTGACACGAAAATCACAGTCCTACGTAGGTACAGGCTTCCAGGTAACAAGATCCGCCCCCTCACTCGCTCCTTCACACGCATCTTAAGTAATGAGGAAGACAACCTTGCGCTTCACAATACCCCAGAAGGCATGGAGATATTCACAGACCGACTTCTTAAAAAT
>KK119940.1:224653-237251 GCA_000611955.2 Stegodyphus mimosarum | reverse complement strand
AACAAAATGGCAAATGTAGGGAGAACGTAGGGGAAAATTAGGTTTTTAATTAATATCTCGGCTAATTAAAGTCGGAGAATTATACGAATGGTCAAAATGGCCTCCCACGGACCTCCCGAATCCAACGATACCTTTCGCTAAGCTGGGGACCCAGCCGTTCGTGAGGAGATAAGGTTAAAAACAAACGAACAAACACACAGACGCGCACGGATTTTAATATAGTAGACTAGCGGGCAAGCCCGCTTGTTCCTTGGGATTGGAAAGTTGGTCAGAACTACCTGTGATTGATTATCTAGGTAGCAAGCATGCCAGTTGAGCGGGCTGCGCCCGCTTTATTAGCGTATGCATCCGCATTCTCGTATACATCCACAAGATACTGCATACGCATTCCCCATCCGGAAAATGTCGAAAACACCCACGCCGTTGACCAGCTTAGCGGGCTGCGCCCGCTTGTTCGCTAGGACGCCCGCTTGTTCCCCGGGATTCGAAATTTGGATAGAAATACCAGTGTTTAAGTTTTCTATGTTGCAAACCCGCGCGTTAGCGGGCTGCGCCCGCTTGTTCACCGGGACGCCCGCTTGTTTCCCTTATGCATCCAATATACTTCACATGCAGGAAATCACGTGAACACCCACGCGTTCGCCGGGATTCGAAATTTCGACCTAACTACCAGTATTCAGCGATTTTCCTGCTGCATGCCAGTTGAGCGGTCTGCGCCAGCTTTATTAGCGTATGCATCCGCATTCTCGCATGCATCCACAAGATACTGCATACACATTTCCCATTTGGAAAATGTCGAAAAAACCCACGCCGTGTAAGAAACCGCCAGCTGAGAGGGCTGCGCCCGTTTTATTCACGTATGCATCCAGAAGGCAATGCATACACGTTACACACGCCGAAAATTACGAAAACACCCACGTGTTCCCCCTGATTCGAAAGTTGAACCGAACTACCAGTGTTAACGGATTTAGCCGCTCATTCGCTAATTGTCCTTGTACGAAGTGTAAATGCGTACGTGTGCACAAATGCATACAATGAGTGAAAACTGTATTTGCATTTGAAAATAAAAAAAATTAAACTGAACTAAAAAATCTGATATGTACAACGCATGACTTCCTTATAAGGAATACTATATTCCACGGAATTTTCCTGCATTTGAATAAGAAAAAATTAGTTAAAAGAATTAAAAAAAAAGTTTTTTCCAATTAAAACTCTACAATCGAAAAAAAAGTTGTGATATATTTAAATGATCTGTAATAAATAAATAATTTATAATTTTGTAAATAAATATTTTCTTGCCAAAGCAGGAAACAAAACTTTTATTCTGCAGATAATAGATATGACGTCATTATTTAAATTTAATATAAAACATTATATTTTAATCACACTTCAAAATAATGTTTGGATAACAAAACCTTACTAAGAAATTGCTGGTACAACAAATTTTAAAAATTCAAATATTATAATAAATCTATAACGATGTGTAAAGCCAATTAAAGAAATAAAAAAGGAATACTTTTCCGCAGACGATTCGGGACCGTTTACCAATGCGCATGCGCTTTCGTCGTGCGGAACCATCGAAACCCATAAAAAAAAATTTGCACCTGTCCGAAAAAAAAATGTACTGGAGCATTTTTAATGACCCCGCTAATTAGACTCGTAATAATCAAAACACTATGAAATTAACGGGAGACCTCGTTAGAACGTCTGGGAGGTTTAAGTTTCAAAATTTGAAGCAAATCGGCCCATTAGTTCCCGAGTTATTAATTTTTTGGGCATTTTAAATTAACATTTTTTTATTTTTCTTTTTTCTTAATGGCGAATGGCCTTGGTGATTCGGATCATATTTCACTCCCGAGGCTGTTGCCACACGGAAGCAATAAACGCGGTAATTAACGTATGCCCGGTTTTTAATTAATAACTCCGTTAATTAAAGTCGTACGAAGATGAAAATGGTATCGTCGGATTCCTTGATTTTTTTCCAATCCGTCGATATGCGTCTCGAATTTGACTTATAAGAATTTCCAGAGATATTTGAGAAAACGAAATTTGGCACGGAGCCAAATCCCTCTCATTAGGGAAAACGGTGAAAGAAAGTCAACAAAATGGCAAATGTAGGGAGAACGTAGGGAAAAATTAGGTTTTTAATTAATATCTCGGCTAATTGAAGTCGGAGAATTAAGCGAATGGTCAAAATGGCCTCCCACGGACCTCCCGAATCCAACGATACCTTCCGCTAAGCTCTGCACCCAGCAGTTCCGAAGAAGATGAGGTTACAAACAAACGAACAAACACACAGACGCGCACGGATTTTAATATATAGTAGAATATTTACATTTTTCGCATATCGAATCACACAGACAGAAAATCAGTCATTGTTCTTTTGATTTACAATGGCGCGAAAGAAAAATCGCACGCAAAAAGCTTCACAGATGGCGCTTCAGTTATGCAAATGATGTCGCGACCCACAGCCTTCCCAGTGATAGCATTATACTCGTAATCTTTCAGATATGCAGGAAATCTCTCTCTTCGTCCAGGTTTTGTGTTTCTATGATGAATGCTTTCGAAAGGATCATTGTCCCTAGGAAGTGGGGGTGAGATTTTGACGTTATGAGCTTCATGTATCTGAAGATTTGTTGTTATTATGAAACATAGTTTCAGTCTAGTTTTTCTATCAATATTTTAATTTTACGGGAAACTTCCTCAGCGAAAAATTTCTCAAGGTAGGATGTTTAAAGAGAAGATGAAATCATGGTGTTATAGATCAATACCTGTGAATAATTTGCTAAGACCTTGTCCATGATACTTTTTTTTTCTCCATAGCTGGTTGTTGGTTTTAGGTTTTGGATGTGACGTTGTAATTTTTGTATAAAATCTGAATGCATGACAGTTGGAAATTACTAAAAAATTCTCCATGCAAACAGATTGTTGTTTGCAAAAGAACGATGCTAAGAAGAATTAAAGTTGGGATTTCAGGCTAGTTAAAGTTCGATTAAACCATTAAATTGTGGATGGTAATCTATGGTACTGTTAACTTTGAAACCTAGCTACTTGCTCAAAGATCGAGAGTTAGCTGTCAAATTGTCGAACTTGGTCATTTTTTTTCTCGGATTCCAAGTTGCGATGGAATCTGCAGTTTGGTCTTCCATAGGTACGGCTTCGATCCACCGACAGAATCTATCAATGATGGTAAGCAAGGTACCTAAAGCCTTTAAAGATGGTAAAGAGCCAAAAATATCGATGTTAAGGTGCTTGAAACGTTGACTGGGAACTTTGAATTCAGCAGCTGGGGCATGCGTACGTTTCTTTGGCTCGTTGACATTGCAAGCATTCTTTAGACCAGAGCTTACAGTCTTTGTTTATGCCAGGCCAAATGAATTTTTTGTCACTAGCTTCGTTCCTGCACGAATTCCAGGATGGTATAAGTTATGTATGAATAAAAATACTTTTTCTCGAAATTCTTTGGGATGTATGGCCGGTTAAAATTAGTGGAGGTATCATAGTAAATTTTCTTATTGCAATCCGGGATAGGAATTTGTACTATTTTGAAACTGGAATTTGATTTAAGAATGATCCTCCTGGCAATATGCAATTAACTGTATAATCAACTGAAGTTGGGGTAGCGATGGTGTCGATTCTCGATAACGTGTCTGCTACGATGTTTTCTGGAGAAATGTAGCGTATGTCTGTACTGAATTCGGCAATGTAGTTCAACTGCTGGACGTGTCTTGGAGAGGCTTTGTCTAAACTTTGGTGGAAGGTGATAGGTTTTATGATCAGTGAAAATAGTAGATGATAATCCTTCTAGAATGAGTTTATAATGCTTTACCGCTGGGTAGATTGCAAGTAGTTTTCGATCATATGCACTGTAATTTCTCTGTGTTGATGATAGGGATCGGGAGAAAAGGCTTAGCGTTTTTTTTTATTATTATTACTGTATAGTTGATGGATCATGGCACCCACGGCAGAATCAGATGCATCTGTAGCTAGGGTGATTTGAGTTGCCTTGTTGGGGTGAACTAACATTTCAGAGTTGCACGGTGCGCTTCTAATATCAGTGAAAGCCTTCTGCGCGACTTTTTGTTTTTTGTGTTTATCTTTACTCTTTTTAAGCAGGGTTGTCAGCGGTTGTTGTAGTTTGTGATATGAAATGATGGTAAAGTTTACCATTCCCAAAAACGTAAGCTTGTGAAGGATTCTGGTTTAGGATATCGTTTAATTGTATCGACTATCGATGGAAGAGGTTTGATTCCTTCCGTTGATATTTCATAACCTAAAAATTCAACTTTGCTCAGACCAAATTTGCGTTTGCAATGTTTATGCACAGTCCGTAGTTATTGAGTCTCTGGAAGATTGATTAAAGTTGTTTCTTGTGTGTTTCAGTGTCTGGAGAGGCAATGAGAATATCGTCAACGTAGCAAAATACAAAGTCTAGGCCGCTAAGTAGTATATTCATAAACTTTTGGGCAGCGTTGCGTAGGCCAAATGTCATATAAGGAAATTCAAAAAAGTCCGAAAGGTGTTATGATGGCGGTCTTCGGAATATCAACTTCATGAACAGGAACCTGTTGGTAGGCTCATCAAATCTATGGTTGAACAAATAATTTTTCTATGCAGAATATGTGTATAGTCCGTTAGAAGTGGTATTAGGTAACGGTCTGGTACGGAATTTGCATTAAGGCCACGGTAAAAACCACATGGTCTACAGTCACCGGATGTTTTTAAAGGGAGGTGTAATGGACTTGACCAGCTACTTTTGGGTGGTCTGCAGGGACCTTCTTGCATCATATGATCGAATTCCTTTTTCGCAGCAATTACCTTTCTTGAGAATGTCTCCTGAGTTTAAGGGATATGGGGTTACGTTTGGTTTCGATGTAATGTTGCACATCATGTCCTTTAATTTTATCTTTTTTTTATGTTGGATTTAAGTAAGTTTAAAACTTTACTTAGAATGACTCTATATTTGTTTTGAAGCGTATTAGGAATGCATTTAGGAGTGACGCCATTGTTACACAAAGCACCTTTAGTCGTTAATGTGGTGGTGCCGTAGATTAATTTTCTATTTTTATTATGGACTAACAAATTAAAATGTGAAAAGTCTATTTCCACGACAGGTTTATTAACATCCGCAATGATAAAAAGCCAGTTAAAAGATCTGCGTAGCCCCAAATAAATTTCTAATAATTTTTTATACGTTTGGATTGTTTTACCGTTAGCTGCAAATAGCTCAAGCTTAGCCATAGTTTTTTTTTCCAATTCAGTGTCAGTAATTTCAGTGTCAATTAAAAATGGGTTGTTAATGCTTTGTCACGAATATATGGACTCAGCTGGACCCCTTGACTTTCGGTCGTCATCGAAGGCCGGGGATTCAGTTTCCTGTTTGCATGGCAGGGTGCATTTGTACGCTGTCTCGCCAAAGCGTTGACGAAAATAGCTGTTATTTGGGCCACTGTTATTTTTGTGACTATTTCTTGAATTCGACCTGTATCTTCGTCTTTGTTGACTGGAATTTCTACGCTTGTTCATTACTTCTATCTGCAGTGTCAAGTTTGGTATCTGTTTCTGTAGATCTTCGGTTATAATGTTATCAGATGGTCGGGAAACAATGCGACCTACATGCGGTCGATTGGGATTTAATTCCCGTATTTTGTCAGCCATTATAGATAATTTGGACAAATCACCGCTGCTTGCAGATAAAATGCTCCGCATATTAAGTGCCAGTTGTTGCATTCACAATATTTTCAAAAATTCATCCGGCACTTGCTCAGCCGCCAACTTACACGTTTGACAGAGAAGTTGGGATGGTTTCTTATCACCCAGTTCCAATTCAGTCAAAAGTCTGAGTTTTTTGCATTTCAGAATCAGCAAAAATTTCAATAAGCCTCTTGTAAACGGCCGGATATTTGCCGTTGTTTGGTAGTTTGGTAAGAATAAATCAGGGATTTGTGACAGTGTCCATGCTTCAATAGGTTAGGTTAGGTTAGGTTATTCAATTATGGCAAAGCACACGAGGGCTATCTGCCTAAAGGGAGGGATGCCTTCGTGGAGGACTTCCTAAGGGAAACTGGCTCGTATACACGTTACACATGGGGAAAACCACGAAAACGCCCATGCAGCCAGCCCGTTCGCGGGATTCGAACCTCGGACCGAACTACCAGTGTTCAGCGTCTTTACCGCTCGGCCGCTGGTGGGCTCCCATGCTTCAATAGAACTGACTGCATAATCGTATTTTGTTTGATCAGCCGTAATTCCAGCATTGTGGAATTGGATGTGATCTGAAGAAAACAAATTTTGTGGTTGGGTTTCCAAAAAAAGAAAAATTTTGATGCTGATCCTGGCGACAATCGCAGTTGTTGCATTAGTTTCGGTTTGTTTACTTTCATCTCCTTCAGGCATAATATAATTAGGTTTAACGGTGTACAGTTAACTTTATTCAGTTTAAGCTTTTCCAGTTAAAGTTTGCTTAGTAAAAATTAATTCGTTTACTCTTAACACGTATGATGCATTCTGAAAGTTTTCAATAAATTTACAGCCTAAGTGTGTACATTACCGCCTAATTTTTAAAGTTGACTTACCATTTCAGAAATATTTCAGTACCAAGTACGCTCGGAATTTATTTCTCAGATGCATAAAAACAATTGAACCATCAATTCTTAATGTAATCCACGCGCACACAGAAGCACATGAAATCGAAACTGTCACTCAGTCCGACTCAGCTTCCATACACACGCCCTCGTTCCTGTGTAGACAGTTATTATTGGTCATAACAACAGCTACTTCTATTAGCTAATAACTACTACTTTCACTTCACCCATCGCTTAGCATGAAGTGTTGTCATGACTAAAATCAACAAGTAATTATCGAGCGCTAGAAGGAATAATAAAAATATTATAATGCGAAAAATAGATTGTTGCTTTTGTTTCGCCGTTTAAATTATTAACAAAAAAGAACGTTGCAAGCGACAATATACTTGGTGACCTCGGAATTATTAATAAAGGTGTCAGAAACTGAAGAATCGGCGACAAAAGAAGAAATAGCACGGGTAAGTGTGAAAATACTTATTTTTTGAGCTGAAAAGCCAGAAATATGGTTTTACCAAGTAGAAGCGCAGGTTTTCATTTGTGGAATAACTGCCGAGGAAGCTAAATTCGACTACTTAGTTTCGCAATTGGAAGCAAAATTTGTTGAAAGTTTGTGAGATATTATAAGTTACAATAGCAAAACCAAATATGCTGCTGCTAAAGAACGTCTCTTGAACACTTTTAAAGAAAGTGAAAATAAACGTCTACAGAGACTGCTTACAGGCATAGACTTGGGGGATAGTAAACCTAGTCAACTTTTACAAAAAATGCGAAATCTTGCTATTGATGGGATTTCAACTGAAGTTCTTAAAACACTATTTCTGCAGAAAATGCCGGATTCTGTACGCAATACGTTAATGGTTAGTGAGGCAGATATCTGGAAACTGCCACTAATGGGCCGATCGTATCATCAAAATGCAACCGAAGCAAGAACTGTACCTGTACCAGCAATATTGTTTCTGCAGGAGCAGATGCCATTACTATACTACAACCTAATGAACTTTTGTCTCCAACTTCAAAAAATTATCATACATCTGTGCCAAGTCAGCAACTAGAACAACCTAAAAAATCAACACTCTGTGGAAAACAAGTAAAACGTCCTGTTTGTTTCAATGACCTTACTGACTCTCCTTGAAATTATAACTCTTTCATATTCATTTAAAACCATGTTTTTGTTTGTGTGCATAATTTCAATTTATATATTTGTATCTTCTCTCCCACCATGTTTTCAGAGTAACGTTACTGTTTGAGGAGTGATGTAGGCAATAATTATTATTGGTCATAATAACTACAACTACTTCTATTAGCTAATAACTACTACTTTCACTTCACCCATCGCTTAGCATGAAGTGTTGTCATGACTAAAATCAACAAGGAATTACCGAACGCTAGAAGGAATAATAAAAATGTTATAATACAAAAAATTGATTCTTGCTCTTGTTTTGCCGTTTAAATTATTAACAGAAAAGAACGTTCCAAGCGACTATACCTGCTTAATTAAGGTATTACCATCGTATTCTCATCAATCGTCGTTAAAAAACTACTGTCTGGCAAACATTTTCGAATGGTTATAATAATTAACACATTCGAAAATATTTATTCTGTTAATTCTTTGTTACAAAAGGAAAATATCCGTTATAATGCAATTACGTTTTGTTTCACAATCTAAATATATAAGTGTGTACACTCAAAATAACCGAAATTATTTTTTAAGTTATACTACACTTTACTTACAACTTTTATTTCCCTTCAAAGTATGCTTTAGCAGCATGTATACATTTTCTTCACTTTTTGCCTACTCCCGGAAACATGGGAACAGTTGTGGGATTCTTGACACCGAATGTTATCCAAGGCAAGGAACGAATTTTCTTGTATCTCATTCACATCAGTCAATCAATTTTTTATTCAGTGAATTACTCTTTTAGATCTTTTGCTACTCGAGGAAAAAGTCTCACTGAACAAGATTTGGTGAGTAGTGTCAACAAAACACAAACACTATGTGTTTCTTAAAGATACGCAACAATGAGGCTACACGCAGCAGATTGTGATAAAAGTCATTGCATACTGCCGAAATGCTGCATGTTCATAAATTTTGATTGGAGGTACAGTGGCTGCGCTATATAAAAATTTCTCAAACTAATGAGTATTAATGATGTAACATAGTGATTACAGACTGCAAATAAATTTTGTTTTTTAAGTGCGAAAGAAAAGTGTTAAGAATTAAGATTTACATCACTGCCACTAACACTAACAGAAATTCGATATTGAGTTCAATCTAAAGCTGGCTTTTTTATTTAATCGATTAGTGCAAAACATTGGAGAGCTGTATTCATGATGAAGGTATACTTCCATGTAAGACTTTCTGCTGAAAATGCATTTCATATTTGGAACGCGAAAATCTCGAGCAAGCAGCCTATTTAACAGAAGTGGACCAACTACTAGTACTGTGAGTAGGGTAGATTTTAAAGACTGAAAGTCCTGCACCACTTGTTTGGTTCGTTTTATCTTTATTTTCATATTCTAGTGGCATAGTTATAAAAATCTAGTTCCTTTTTTACATAATTATTATCTAATTCATTCTAACTCAGCTACTGAAATCTTTATTGTTGGTGGAAAAGAATAGTGTGTTCAAATGGACTCCAAATGCGGAGCAATTATTGATGCCAGTGCACTAGAGAAAAAATAAGTGCAAGAAAATTTCACTTCCTAGGACTATTTTTTTCTTATATGATAATAATGATACACGGAATTCTTTCAAGATTTTCTCATTTATCTTTCTAAGCGCGCAAACAAGAAGTTAGCATACTATTTTCTCTCGCCATTCATACAGCCGTATAGTTTTTTCTCTCTCTGTCTTTTTTTTTCCTTGCTTCTTCTAACTTCGTTTTAAATGGTCTTATAATAGTTGCAGTGTTTTAAGTCAAACAGGTAAGTGAAATGGTACAGTGCTTATCGGCTTCAATGGAATATGAGATTAGGCGACCACCTGGGGCGTCAAATATAGAAGAACGCTCTGAAATCTAATAATGTTCAATATTCTCAATAAGCTATTAAGTCTGAGAGAATTTTTTTTAATTCAAAATATAATTAATGGAAGAAAGTAAGGAACCAGCTTCTCATATTTGCAGTAAAAGTCCACTTGACTTTTAGATAAATGATAATCTAGGAGTTTTCACATAAATAATGCTTTTGAACTTGCAATTGAAAAAAAGAAACACATGTTGTTTAAAAATACATTTATTACATTTCATGCATATTTGTGTAATAAACTGAGTACTTAAACATGAGCGTTCTAATACACTCATGTCCAAAATTATCTTTACATACCCAAAAATGATGATATTCAATGAAATATCGAATCAATGTGATCCGTATTTGCAGGGAATGTGTGAAAACCATGCCTAATTAGTATTATCCAATCAAAAGTAATCAAACGGTTTGTGATATGCAAATCTAGGCGTTACGTCATCCAGGGGTGAATCAAGCGCTTTGCGCAAACTGAATATTTGAGTGAATTTCTGCAACATAGCGTTTGATTTCAGTGTGTAGGGACTCAAAGCGGTTTGTTATGGCTTCGAAGTATCATTTGGAAGAATCTGTAAAGTGGGGAATTATCGGCCGTTTAGAAGCAGGGCAGTCAATCATGGAAATAGCCACATGTCTGCATATTTCAAGACAGACAGTCTCTAAGCTATGGAAACAGTTTCAAAATGATGGAAGTGTTGTAAGGAGGCCTGGACAAGGTCGGAAATGAATGACAACTGCTTCTGAAGATCGGTATCTGGCATTAACTGCCCGTCGTAACAGAAAGGCTACTGCTCGCCAGGTAAGTTCAGAGCTTGCAGCCGCCACTGGAACTGTTGCATCACGGCAAACAATATACAGAAGGCTTAATGAAAAAGGCCTTTATGCCAGAAAGCCAAGGGTATGTGTTTTACTGTCTTCACAGAAAAAGAGGGATCGCTTTAATTGGTGTAAAGAACATCAAAACTGGACTGAACATCAATGGTCCCATGTTCTCTTTACTGATGAGTCGCGGTTTAGTTTAACTGGTGATTCTAAACGTGTTTACATCTGGAGGGAGTCAGGAACACGAAATGATCCCTCGAACATTGTGGAACGTGACCGTTTCGGTAGTGGAGGTGTGATGGTATGGGGTGGAATAATGATCGATGGACGTACGCCCCTACACGTGTTCAGCAGCGGATCTGTGACAGGCCAGATATATCGGGATGAGGTCTTAGATCCTTATGTAAGACTTTTCAGGGGTGCATATGGACCTGACTTTTTATTTATGGATGATAATGCCCGTCCACATCGAGCAAACCTCGTTGATGAATTCCTTGAAAGTGAAGACATTAAGCGAATACCTTGGCCACCAAACTCTCCTGACCTTAACCCGATAGAGAACTTATGGGACTACCTTGGAAGAGCAATTGCACGTATACATCCTCCTCCTACAGATGTAAATGCTCTGAAGACGGCATTGCTGGAAGAGTGGAGATTAATTCCCCAAACTGTGGTTAACAACGTTATTTCCAGCCTTAAAACACGTTGTGATATGTGTGTACAAGTCAGGGGATATCATATTCCATATTAAATTCGTAAGACTTAATTCTTTTTCTGAATCATTCCTTTTTTTCTTAACTCTCTTTGTCACACTTTATCACCATTTTTATTGTTTCATGCTACAATTTTATATCATATGAGGTGATCTTCAATTTTTTCTTTTGCATTTATGTGTCATCATGTTATGCATGATTCCACGAAAATTCATTAAATTATTAGTCTCTGAGAAATCCGTGAATTTATGCATGTAAACATAATTTTGGACATGAGTGTATATTGTTCCATCGTGCTGAATTATTGAAAGAGAGGTTTCATAATCATAAACTTTTTTCAAACAGAACTATATATCCATATTAAACAATTATGACTGCTGGTGGTGTTATCTTTTGTTAAGCACTAAGTACTAACAGTCCTGCTCGATAGACATTATCATTATCTCTAGTAAGTCTTGAAATTTATGATGCCGAGCTTTTCAAAGGCTTTGATTAGCAGATCTGCAGTCATATCGGAACATCTGAGGACAGGCTTAGGATTTCGTTTTGTTGAAGTTCGAGCAGATGGTGGTATTTATCTACCTATTTTCCTCTGAAATTATTTTTTAAATATGAAGTTAGGTTTCTTTAAAACAGGAGACGCGAAAAATGTGCAGTGCTCTCGCCAGGACTTACCTTGCACTCCTCGAATATGGGTCGAGTGTGCTTCCAATTATACCATGAAAGCATGCGGAAGAAAGGAGAAAATACCTTATATACTTCCCCTTTTAAAGACGACTGGGGATGAAGGGACCCAATCGCCAAATCCAGGTGGTGACGAATAACCGTCCATCACTTTTTAGTTTGATCGCAAATGTAGAGTCGATAGTTTATTTTGAAGTAGAATATTTGAAAATTGTGCAATGCCCTCACTGGAACTTGAACCTGGACCTCTCGAACACGCGCCGAGTGTACTACCGTTACACTACGAAGGCATGCTATATGAGGGAGAAAATAACCTTATAAAGTCTTTCTTCTTGGGCTCACAAATCATTAAGTGGAAATTCACTTACACGTTTTCAGTCAGAAAACGCATGTCTGCGATGTTATCATCATGAGATGATTTGTAGCAGCTTTGCCTTTTACCGCGATATTTTGTACGATAGTGTTTTAAAATAGCAAAGCTTTTGCGCCTTTTATATTTTCTATTACGATGTTTTGTCTTTGCTTTCTTATCTCTTTGTGGTGTTTTTACTACGACATTTCCCCTTTGAGTTATTTTCTCCGCGACATTTTTGGCGAATTTTGGAATAGCTCACATTCTGAAAACGGAATTCAGCATCTGAAAGCTGTTGCAGTGTTAGTCGGTAGACCTCGGAATTCTCAGAATGAAAACTATCGTAATAAAAATTATTACATTATGCATTGCCATCATGGAGTTGTTCAGTGTCATCAAAATAATAATTCTTAACTCTT
>KK119940.1:154366-216021 GCA_000611955.2 Stegodyphus mimosarum | reverse complement strand
AAAAAAAAAGACGCACCAAGAAGGAGTTATCCGAACGGGACGAAAATCGGTAGAAGTGATGTACATGTACAGAAAAACAAATGATTACAGGTTGAGAAAAATTGGATGATTTATTGAAGTGATAGAGTGCAACAATAAGTGAGTTTTATTGTTACAAACTATAAGCAGAATTTATATTACAAAAAAAGGTAAAAGTCTGTTAAAAACAACTGTAAGCTGAAAACGACGTGACTTTTCCAGAGAACTTAGTAAAGTATACGATTTTTTTATTTCTTGTTGACATGCTACAATTCTACTAAATAATTTGCTTACTTGTGTTATAAAAAATCAAAACCATAGTATGGATTTTTTTTTCACCGCTGTTCTTCCCATTTGAATTAGAAATGCAAGCAAAACTGAATTTAAATAATTAAAGTCGATAGTGTTGTGTAAATTATATAAAAATAAAACTAATTTTAAGAAAGTGTTTACAAAAAGTACCATCCATACATATAGCTTTATCGTATTAGCTGTACCTAATAAATAAAACTACGTTACAGTACTACACTCTTAAAGCAAATTTAAAGATACCTAAAAAAGAGCAAACTAAAACTACTTTTTATTACATCCTTCAATATTTACACGTAAATCTAACTATAAGACCATAATTTATAATAATTAAGATATTTCTATTAAGAAATAATTGTATATATGTTTTAAAAGCGAACTTACATTTGGCAAAGGAGTTGCATCCATTCTTACGACTGTACTCGCTTGAAATGGCGCTTCAACAAACGTGTTCGGTCACTCTGCGTGGACAGGGGGTCATCCTGTCCTTCAACGCACTCCCTTCTCCAAGGTCATGCCTGCAGGTGGGGAAGCATATTCTGTTACCAAGACACTAAATTTGCGTTGTTTAACGCGAAACAGAGCGAAAATGGCTGCCACTCTTCAAATCTCACTGTGAGGGATTTAGAGTGCATGTACAGAGAAACAAATGATTACAATTTAAGAAAAACTGGATGATTTATTGAAGTGATAGAGCTTCACAAAGTGAAAAAGTCAGTAACACGTTTGCCCACCTCTGGCCCTTATGCAAGCAGTTATTCGGCTTGGCATCGATTGATAGAGGTTGCGGATGTCCTCCTGAGAGATATCGTGCCAAATTCTGTCCAACTGGAGCGTTAGATCGTCAACATCCCGAGCTGGTTTTAGGGCCCTGCCCATAATGCTCCAAACGTGCTCAATAGGACAGAGATCTGGCGACCTTGCTGGCCAAGCTAATGCTCGGAAAGCACTAAGGCAAGCAGTAGAAACATGTGCAGTGGGGGCCGGGCATTATCTTGCTGAAATATAAGCCCATGGTGGCCTGACATGCAGGGCAACACAACGGGCCTTAGAACTTCGTCGCTGTACCACTGTGCTGTAAGGTTGCGACGGATGACAACCAACCTATTGTGATATGAAATGGCACACCAGACCATCACTCCTGGTTGTCGGCCTGTCTGCCAGAAGACAGCAGGTTAACACAGCAGTGCGCACCGCTGTCCGGGGCGTCTCCAGACTCGCCTTCGCTGGTCATCGGGGCTCAGTTCAAAGCGGGACTCATCACTGAAGACTGTTCTACTCCAGTCAGTGACATTCCAGTGCGAATGAGCCCGATACCACTACAAACGGGCTTGACGTTGTACAGAGGTCAATGGTAGTCGGCGCAAGGGGCCCCGTGACCTCAGCTTCTTTCTGTGAGCCGTCTATGAATGGCCCCTGCGGTCACTGAAGCACTTGTTGAACGTACAATTGATGATAATAATGCATCTGGGTCTGTGAGTGTCGCTCTGACGATTGCTCGGTCTTCACGTTCTGTCGTTTCTCTAGGCCTACCGTATCCTTCTTGCGGCTGTGTGCGGCCATGGTTCATCCATTCCTGCCAACATCGTCTAATAGTGGCATCGCTCCTGCTCAAATGTCGAGCTAGTCGCCGATAAGGCCAAGCGGCTTCTGAGCCCAACTACAGGACCTCTCTCAAGTTCTGACATCTGCGCATATCGTTCGCGCTGGATGCGAGGCATAGTTACTGTCTACCAGAGTGCACGGAATGAAATTCGTGAAGAATTTATAACCTGGAATCGTAATTTCTCCTCTTAAATATCCTGCCAGTTGCGCAGATCAGATGCGCTGTAGAGACAACCGTTCATTCATTGGCAGCCAAAATGTAAAATTTTGCATTTTCCGTCGAAACCTGTATGCGTATCAATTTGTGTTCCGTGGAAAGCTCGAGTGATAGCAATATCAATTACGATGCCTTTAAATCCCAGTGTTACTCCAAATACCAGAAATATCAAAACTGCTACAAAAAAAAGATATGAGACTCCCCAAATAACAAAAAACAAATTATGTTTAAATACTGGCCTTTTTCTTCATTACGTTGAGAATTATATGTACATAATTACATCTACAGGTAATATATGATAAACCAAAGAACTTATAATTAATACGTACCCTGCTAAAAATTGCTCCATAGAAACCAGTAAAATTTTTTATGGGTACCCATAAAATTCTATCGGTTTATGTTGACTTTTACTGGTTTCTATTGGTCTCTGAGGGTTTTTCTTACTGGTTTCAAAATGCCCTCTAGAAACCAGTAAAACTTTCAACTGGTACCCATAGAATTCTGTTGGTCTGTACTGACTTTTACTGGTTTCTATTGATCTCTGTGGGTTTTTCTTGCTGGCATCAGCTGACACCCATATAACCAACATCAATGTTAGAGTTTTCTACCGGTTTGTATTGGTATTGGAATTTATGCTTAATGCCAGAGCCAACGAATAACAGCGAACCCGAACTGACATTCACTCTATGATTTATCTAAGTCAGCTACATATTCCTCTTCTCCAGTTATTTACGGATATCTTGGCGCCTAAGCGTAGAAGAGATAACTCTAAGAACGGGAGAGAATCAACTTTAATATTGTGCAGAGAAAAAAATCATTTCTTATTTAATGTAATATATTTGTATCTAACACGATTCAAAACGCATTTATTTCAAAGCATTTTAATTTAATTCAGAAAATGGTGTGCAAAACTTAAGCAACAATGCAAAAATTTAGCAGATAGCCATGAAATTGCAGAAAAGGAGGTCTGGAGATCAGTGGAAACATCATGCGTATGCAAATATCAGGAACGAAACGTCAGAGGCGACGTGAGCGTACACAAAACGCGTGATGTCGGCGCGCGCAGCTCAACAGTTGAATAAAAGGAAGGACGGAGACGCAATTCAACATATTCGCTGCAAGTGCCAGTGAGTCAGTTCGTGAAATATGGCTAGAAGAAATCACCTGGACGACTTCAGACGTGGAAGAATGATCGGAAAGCTGGAGCAGGGGATTACTGCCACTAGTGTAGCTACAGACTTCGGAATCAACAAAAGTGTCGTTTCGCGCGCTTGGAAAGCGTTCCAAACCTCAGGTACAGCTGTTAGAAAGGTTGGTGGTGGCCGCCCGAGGACGATATCTGCAGGGGATGACCGATATATCGTCCTGCAGGCGAAAAGAGGCCGACAGCAGTCAGCAAGCGCCATTCCTCAGCAACGGGCGACAACTGTCGCGGTTTACTGTGGCCAGACGCCTTCACAAAGGGGGCATATTCGACCGCCGTCCTGAACGCTGCCTCCCGTTGAAAGTTGGCGACCAACGCCACCGTTTACAGTGGTGCAGAAAGCACAAAAACTGGACAACTGATCAATGGAGTCGTGTCCTCTTTACGGATGAGAGTCGATTCAGTACCAGAAGCGATTCTCAACGCGTTTTGATTTGGAGAGAGGTCGAGACTCGGTTTTATCCCAGTAACATCAAGGAAAGACACCGTAACGGTGGTCCTGGAGTTCTTGTCTGGGGAGACATTATGCTGAACGGGCGAAGCAGTGATTCCTTCATTTCTGCATTCATTGCTCCACGTTTTCGACAGAGGGTCTGTAACCGGGGACCGCTATTGTGAGGAGGTACTCCTTCGCCATGTGCGCCTGTTCCGAGGTGCCATTGGCCCAGACTTAATTTTCATGGATGACAATGCACAGCCACATCGGACTCTTGCTGTTGAGGAGCTAGTGGAAAGTGAAGATATCACTCGAATGGATTGGCCAGCGTACTCCCCAGATTTAAATCCCATCGAACATGTGTGGGATGCTTTGGGGAGACGCATTGTAGCATGCTCACATCCTCCGAAGAACACCCAACAACTCAAACAGATGTTGATTGAGGAATGGGTACTCCTACCGCAAGAAATGTTGCACCAGCTGGTTCTGAGTATGCGGAGACGGTGCGAAGCAACCATTGCAGTGAGGGGAAAGCATATCCCATATTAAGGAACATCTGCTTGTTGTTTTTCCTCTTGGATAGACAATCATGAGTCACGATACTATGCTTTCAATAAAGCTTGTTTTTGTTTGATTCCATACCGTATGCATTGTATTCCTTTTTCAGCTCCGATGCTTTCGTCATCCTCTACGTACATAATACTCTCCTTCATTTCTGCATTTCATGTCTCTCAGTTGATTTCTCTTGGAGTTATAGCAAAAAACCCTGCTGTTGCTTAAGTTTTGCACGCCAGTGTATTAATCTTGTTTAATTTAACTTCATTTGTATGCAAAAGTAAGTTCACAAATTTTGTGTTTAGAGTTTTTACCGTTTTACGAAAGTAAAGATGTTGTTTTTACAAGAATGAAAAAAATGCGCAAAATGCAGTAAAAATTGCTTTAATGAGATATAATTGAAAAAACTGTGACTTTTACATTCTCATCACTATACATTGTATCACATTTAACAAAAACCAGTTACACTCACGTTTGTGAAAATTGCAACACCATGAAGGACTTACGCGAGTGAGCTGAAATTTTCAGGAAATGCAAAGTAGCGCATGATATGCAAATGATTAGAATTGCAAATCCGTAGCGCATGCGTATGCTGAGCAGCGCCCTCTGAACGGCTGATGGATCCGAATAAATAGACGGCTGTAGCGAGGCGTGTATGGTTATCGGTGGTTATCTGCTAGTGGTAAACGTTAACTCAATCTGTACTTATGCCTCGTCGACGAAAGAGAGCGAGATTTGAACAACTTACAGAGTTTGAACGAGGGAGAATCATCGGCCTTCGTGAAGCTGGATTGTCGTATCGTGCAGTAGCCTCTCGTGTGCAGCGTAACAGCAGCACAGTGATGCGCGTTTGGAAGCAGTGGACGGACGAGTGTCGGACAACTCGGAAATCCGGGAGTGGACCCCGAAATGTGACGTCAGCTCGCGATGATAGACACCTGGTCCGCATGGCGCGGACGGACCGTACAGCTTCCTCTAGACAATTGGCAGCACTGTGGTCAATAGCTACAGGTGTTTCATTGTGTGCTTCATCAATTCGTAGACGTCTGCTGCAGTGTGGACTGCGCGCACGGACTCCTTTATACAGGATCCCCCTAACGCACGACCATCGCCGCCTGCGGCTACAATGGGCCAATCAGCATAGAGACTGGCGTGCTGATTGGCAGCATGTCGTGTTTTCTGACGAATCCCGCTTTAATTTGTGGTACCATGATGGCCGCATTCGTGTCAGACGCTATGCCGGTGAACGCCACCTTCCGGAGTGCATTATCGAACGCCACAGTGGACGAACACCCGGAGTTATGGTCTGGGGCGCCATAGCATATCATAGACGATCTCAATTGCTACGAATTGTGGGCAATCTGAACAGCAACCGGTATATCCGTGAAGTTCTACAGCCCGAAGCTGTTCCCTTCCTTCAAAGCTTGCCAGGCGCTGTATTTCAACAGGACAATGCCCGCCCTCATACTGCTCGGATTGTTAAATCCTTCTTTGCAGCGCAGCAGGTACAGCTTCTTCCTTGGCCTGCGTGTTCCCCGGATATGTCGCCAATTGAACATGTGTGGGATGTCATTGGTCGGCGTCTTGCTCGTGATCCTCGTCCTGTTGCGTCTGCAGACGAACTTTGGGTACGCGTACAAACGATATGGAATGCTCTTCCTCAGTCAGACATTCAAACTTTGTTTGACTCCATGCCATGTCGTGTAGCAGCACTTATTGCGGCGCGTGGTGGCCACACAAAATACTGATTCTGATCTCTTGTTCTTGTTTGTTTGCTTTGAACATTTAATCATTTATTTGTACCACTACCACTCAATTGTGTATTAAATTGCCTTCAATTATGACGATTCCTTCTTGGTGTTGCAATTTTCACAAACGTGAGTGTATATGATACAAACGCCATAGGTTTCATTGTTAAAGGTAAACCAGATCGTCCCTACCCCTTCTTGCGGACATGTGGGCGGAGCGCGTCCCCCACATCCGCAAGAAGGAGTACGGACGATCTGGTTTACTTTAACACTGAAACCTATGGCATTTTTATCACATAACTGTTTTTAATTATTAAATACGTTATGTTGTATAAGTGATGATGTTATGAAAGTCACACTTTTTACAAATAAGATTTAATATATCTCATTAAAGCACTTTTTACTGCATTTTGAGCATTTTTTCACGCGTAATTCTTGTATAAACAGCTCTACTTTGGTAAAACGTTAAAAACTCTAAACACAAAATTTATGAATTTACGTTTGCGTACAAGGTTGATAGTACATGATGCTTTGAAATAAATAAGGCAAAATTAAACAAGATCTGATATATTTTTTTTTTATTTTATGAGCATTTTCAGACAGTGGTTTTTGAAATTATTATAACATTAAAAGACGATCATTTATTTGATTATATGATCACTAATTGTTAACATTACAGTATGATCATAAGATGACTACTTATTTTAATAATTCATAAAATTCGAAGCATAAACTTTTCTGAGTGTAATGGGGGGAAAAAAATCCGGAAGCACTCAGAATTAATATTACGCCCAAAGGGACGTTTTTCAACGTTTGTTTATCGTGTTCCTTGCACGTAAACCACACAAAATTTAATTCAAAGGCAACGTTACAAAATATTTGAAAACAGCATGTCTGTAGAATTTCCGCGCTGAAGATAAAATTGTTATTTTCCGTACAGTGTTGTCATTGCTCTCTCTGTTAATCAAAAATTCGTGAAAGTTTTACAAAATATGAAATTGATTAAAACAAATTTGAAATTCGGCGGTCCAAGTGCCCGTGTTCGGATGGAGGATTATATTATTCAAAATTTCATGGCTTTAGATACCGTCGTTTCTTCACATTGCCAGAAACATACATGTATTCATGCAGATTCCTCATTTCTTTAAATAAAATACAGGGCGATAATATTGGGTGGCCACAATTTGCAAATAAACCGAACGTTTATAGTGAAACAGCGCAAAATGCCGTTTCGAAACTAATAGTCTTTCTAGGCTACCGACCCTTTTCGCTAATAATTTAAATTCACTGTAAATAAAAAAATCTTATACCGAAATAGAAATAAATTTAACAAAAATAATCACTATAAAATACTAGCACAATTAATTATTACAGTTAAATATAATTTTAACAGTAGAATAAATGTATAAAAATTATTAAGGTGTTAAGTGTTTATCATTATTATGTATTATGAAATTTAATTGAAATAAAACTCCTTTATAGAAATTACACTACAATAATCACCTATAATTTTGAAAAGGCAGCACAAGTTAGAATTATAAACAAATTTTCAAAAATTAATTTTTTAGGTATTTTAGTATTTTTTACTTATTTCCACCAATAAAAACAAAAATTATAAGAGAAAAATGTTTGTTTGAAATTTTCTATTAGTTCAGATTGAAAGAATTATTTTCTAAAAGAAGTAGTTAAAAATTTCCTTAAGCGTAGGAAAAGCTAAAAAATATATACAGGTCTGAAAGCAGGCAACAGCTTTATAATTATTTGGAACATTAATTATGTTTGATAAATACGCTAAATTTTTAAAAATCAATCTGAGTTTCAAAAAAAAATGTAAACATTCTAGTTTGTGAAATGAGGCGCTACAACCAGCTTTTTCTTGACAGTTATACGGTCTGCAATAGCCAACCATTGTGAAGTTTCTGCTAGTCGTCCCTACTCCTCTAGATGTGGTCAAGGGGACAGCCGGGAATGCGTCAGACGAGAGAGAAAACCCAGTTGGGTTGGTATATTTCTTATAATGTCTATCGCCGCCTCGCTCAAGTACCTTATAAGAGAATCTTAAAGGGTCCATGGCCCCGCTTAACGACAGTCATTTGAGCGGGGGGAGGCAACTAAGGAGAGTGAAACGACTGCCGCTTTTAGCATTAATCTGCATACAGGATGGGCAGAAGAAATAGTAGAACATGGTTTCTTTCCCAGACTTGAAAAGAAGAGTTTTTAGTCTGGGTCTTGGCCACTAAGGTGGTTAAAGTTTTTTACCCTCTCGCTGAGCAGTCTGCTCTTGCACTCACTCCTACTAATCCATTTTTTTAGCTTTATTAAGCATCTTTCTCTTTGCACTTACACGGCATAAAATTCAACAACAAAATCATAAATTTATTAAAAGCAACACAGCAGGATATGTTTAGAATTCCCGATGTAGTGTTAAGTGCTAGCATAACATTTTCCACTTTTTTTTCAGTCTTTTCTCAGTTCATCATTTCAACGTTTAGTTATTTTAATAAGACGACTTTTTTTCTCTTTTTATTATAAACTTTATTTATTAAATATCACGTTATTTGCAGTTAGGCCACATGAAATTCAATTCAGTAGCAAAATCAGAAAATATGATACTGAAAGATAAATATCTTGCATTTTTCCAAATGTCAGCAGTTTCACGTGTTGGTAATGAAAATATTTTATTTCTAACAGTATTACCACATGTAGCTTCTTCATCATTTAATTTCTTTAAAAATAATACGGGGCGATGCTATTTGGTGGCAACAATTTAAAAAGGGATACAGCCATTTCAAGTGCACAACACAGAAAGAGACACATCTTTTAAAGTGGATAATGCAAAATCCCAAAACAAAACTAATAGCTCTTTTGGGCTACAAAGAGACATGGATACTGTATTAAAGTTCTGAAAGGGTAAATAATTAGCACATATTTGTTGTTTGTCATATGCCAAATACACAGATCAAGTACCTTATATTCCGTTATACAACGCACCTGTAATTTCAAACTACATTTTTGGTATATTCGCCGTATAACGCGCACCCTTTTCTTTACGAAGAAAATGAAATATACATATGCGATGCGCACCCTTTTCTTTACGAAGAAAATGAAATATACATATGCGATGCTCATATTTTCTGTAGTCATTCATACGAAGATTGTTCCCAGGCTTTCGAACAATGGCACACTCAAGTGACAAGCGATAAGGGGAACCATATGTATATGATTGATGGAAAAGCCACAATGCTTTCTCGCTTAGTGGACGGTACAAAAATTAAAACCCACGGTTATTTTTTTAAAGAAAGATGGTGTTTTCATTCATGTTCACGAGAAAGGATGGATGGACGAAAACGGTGTGAATTTGTGGATAAAAAATGTTATGCAAAAGCATCTTGTTGCTTAAAGAATTTAAAAGTTTTTCAGTTTGGAACATGTTCAAAACCCATCTAACGGATAATATGAAGAAATTGTTGAAAGACGCAATAGAAACACGCCGACGTGGAAAATAAGACAAACAAATTGACAACGTTGTATTCGGCGTAGATTTTGTAAAATCCCAATCGATGCTCCTGATGAAGGGGGCCCATTTTGCCCTCGAAATCGATTCGGATTTTACAAAATCTAAGTCGAATACAAGGTTGTCGATTTGCCTCTCTTATTTTGTTGAAAGAGTTTAATACAGACATAGTTATTATTTCAAGCGGATTAACGCCATTAGTTCAGCCTTTAGATGTATCAATAAAACATCCAAAGAAATTTTAAAACGACAGTGGAATACGTGAATGATATATGGTGAAAATATATTTATTTATTTATTCAGAAGTCATTTATAAAATGTAGTTTTTCTAATGATCTAGAGAGCATGGAAGCTGATTACTTATTTATAAATCAGAGTAACAGTCATGGTGAAGGTGAAACAGAGTTCCATGATGTGCCTAGTGATATAATGGAAGACAAATTTTGACTAGTTTTCATGTTGTCCGATAATGAATATTTTTCAGTTTATAAGGTATGCCATTTCTTTTAAATAAACACCATTTAGGTACATGTAGAAATCTAATTTTCGTATGCTCGTCTTTTCCTTATTTTTAAATATATCATTTTTATATCCGGCGTATAACGCGCATCCATAAATTTCGATCTTATTTTTTTTTTATTAAAAGTGCGCATTATATTCCGGAATATGCAATAATATATAATAGCTACATTTTAAATATTTTTCTCTTCAGCAATTTGAAACCAACACTTAATGTGGAAGTTCATTCAAAATATTGATGATACAGCTAACGTAAAGAATAAGATTAATCATGAATTTGATGGATAAAGCAATCCGCATTCACTCCTGGCATTCAAATATAAATTTATTGGCTCTTTTGCTTAACATTCTGAGAATTGATAAATTCACAATCAGGAGTACAAATTTACTTGTGTGCATATGAATGTTTATATTTAAGAACATAAGACATCATGAATCATTAAGAAAACTTTTTTTTATTATTATTATTAAATAGCAATAAGTTCAGTTGCAGTAATCAAATGTTTTAGGCTATTACGTATTTTTTGAGTGAAAAATTCACAATCATACGTTATGTGTTTCACGATATATTGCTGTGGATTGATCACTAGACTGCTTTTTTAAAATCAATATAATTTATCAATTTAATAAAATATTTTCAAATAATGCTGCAAAAAAAAATATAAATAAATAAAACGCATTACATATGAATGTTTTTAGAGAAGAAATTAACGTAAATTTCATATTCATGAAAACTTACTGCTAGGAGCAAGCAAACCAGCTGTAACAAGTTATTGGTATACGAAATTTGTACTTTTTTATATGTGTGTTATTGGCATACGAAACTCTTACTTTTTTATATATGTGTGTGTATAAAATACTCTTATAGCTTAATCAGGATTTATGTTATCATGCACAATGAAAACTAGTAAGATTACAATCCGAGGCAATTTTACTTGGCAAAAGACAGGTTAATCTAACACCTTGTAATTAATTCTAGAAATTAAAATAGTTATTATTAAAACTATTCAGTTCATATAATTGATTTCCTTTATTTATATTTCCAATTTTTTAAGGATTTTAGAATTATTAAAATTTAGAACATTGCATCATTAGCATTAATTTCCTGTTCACATAACCTATGAGCAAAATGCATTCTCAGATGCTCCTACCATATAATTAAGGGGCATCGCATACATTCAGCTTTAAAAACAAAAAAGCATTAAAAGGTAGAATCTAAATCAGAACAATTAACAATATATCAAACAGTTAAACATTTAAATCTAAAACAACTTTAAATTAACATCTTTAATATTATAACTTAATGCATTTTATATGTTTACCTACCTAATCAAACTTATAATATGGACATAAGATAGGTGAATTTAGTTATTGTGGAAAGGATCAATTTTATAATCACTTTAAAATTCAGCATAGGCTCTGTATTACATAAATGAAAATTCCTAAAAGATTAATCAATCGCAGAAGAATGTACTAAAAAATCCTGATGCTCTGGAAAAATATAAATTAATTAAAGAATTCATTAATAATTCTTATTCATAGTGGGGATAAAAGGAATTTCAGCCTACTAAAATAAATACATAACCATGCTTGTATGGAAACAATGTAAAAGGTCATTTAATTTCATTGGCTGAATGCAACAGAATTTTAGTAAGTTTTTTTCTCTTTGCAGTCAGAATTTTTTGTTTCAGTAACATTAATATTTCAGGAATTTTTTAATTTAAAAATGGAACTCGTGTTTACCTTTGAATGTTTTGTACGCTAGAATCCGCCTTGTCATTTGCAATTCCAAATCCATTTCTTTCTCAGTTCTTCTTCCACAGCAGAACTAAATACGTGGTCAACGTCAAAAATACATCAAAAAATGGTCAACTTCAGACCATTTTTATAATTTCCTTTGCATGTTATAACACAGCATTTGTGTGGCATATTAAAAAAATAACTTAATTCAAATGTAAAATATTCTTTCAAATAACAGTCGGTTCACTACACTATGAGACCACTAGGGAAGTGTTGAATAGATGACTTTTGTGAGGTCAAAGCATTCAAGCAATCTTAGTGCCTTTGCTTTGCATGTAGGTGGGACTGCCTCTGCCCATATCCCGCTTTAAGCATACATTCTGATGCTTGCCTGCTTTTGAATCGTTCAGCTAATTGAAATAAGCTTTTGAGTGCGATAGGATTTCTTACCTCAAAAAATTATCGCTGAATCGGGGTAAGCACTTGCAGTATAATGACTTCAGTCACCTCAGCATCTGGCCTCTTGCTGTATAATAAATTAAATATCTAAATTTTCTTTAAAATAAACTTAGCTCCTCGACCTTATTCTGATATCTGCTGAAAAGTTCAGTGTCTAGTTTAGCTCCGTCCTATACAACTAGGAATGCTTTTACTAATGCATTTTTAAATGTTTCCCAGGTGTTAGGTTTCACTTCATCGCTCACCTAGAAGAAACTTGCCTATGTCCTTGTACCAGCTTAAAACTTCGCCGTTCAATTTTGTCATAACTTTTTGTATTTCCGGAACAGGATATAATATGAAATGCAAATATAGTTGTTCCAGAAATGACATAACAGAACCTTTTCCATCAGAAGTGGCAGCAGGTTCCACAGCAGCCCGCATGGTCTCCACTGTGAAGCTAAAACCCTCCATTAAAGTTAACGAGTTACTCTGGAGCCTTGGAGCAGCCAAACTAAATTTTCCAGTGACATGGTTCATAAATTTTTCAGGCGCCAAATGTATGATTCTAAAATATTTATTTGGGGGATAGATTTTTACTTGAACTGTGAAGCGATTATCGCCGAGTTCAAACTTGTATTAGTAACTACACATACAAAGGGTGAAAAGACCCTTTCATTCAACTTAAGAACAATATGAACAAATGGCACTCCAGGTGCATACAGGGCTTCGGCAATAGTTTTGGCAACAACTCAAAATAGAAAACGCAAAATTAAAACTAAGTTGCATAATTAGTCAAAACTGCACAGAGATATTTAAATGTGTAGTTGGCTCTTGGGTGACGTAGATTAACTGGCAATTAATAACACACTGCTGTAAAAAATAGCAAGCTTACCTAGCAGAGACACAACGTGGCTGAAAGACAGAACGTGCTTTCCCTGCAGTAACTCAGACACCAGTTTAAATAGTAACTTTCTAACCTTATTCGCATAACTAAAACCTCATTCTGGCAAGAAAGTGTGGGTTGAAAACGAGAGTTTATCAGAAAGGCTGCTGCCAAAATAAAATACAACCCCACAAAGTACATAGGACTTTCTTTAAAAAAAGCACGTATTAAATCTGGAAAAAACCGTTCACTTTTATAAGAAATTTGTAATAGTATATCGTTCATGGGGCATTAAACTTCTAAACAGATGGGTAATAGAATAATTACGTTTAAAAGGAATGGTGCAAAACTGTTCACTAATAGATGAGAAAAGATCTGAATATTCACACTGAACTGGTAACTGAAGTGGGTAAAATAAGTTTTAGAAGAAACACAATGAAAGTCTGCAATAACACTTCATTCGTTTTCTTTTCAGCAGAGGTAATTTTTGCTTATTGGCGACTACATAAAATAAACTTCATAAATATTTTGGAGACATGGTCTATACATTTTTTTCACTTCCTTTCCGTTCTCCCCCCTCCCAATTTTCCTGACCTTTTGGAAAAAGCTCAGATTTTTCCTGACTCACTGAAAAAAGTTAATATCCCAACATTCTGCGATTTCCGAAGCGAGAAGGAACTTTGTTGACTAGCGAAATCTCGTGACAGTCAGCTGCATGAGACAAGATGATGTGGTTCTAATGGATAATGAGTCTTCCCCCTCCAACAGAAAAATAAAAACTATACTGCTAGAGATATTTCTGATGTCGATAACTATTAAAATTGTGCTTCCCCCAGCGCCCCTAAGGCTTGTTCCAGTTTTATCAAAATGTTAGCTCTTTTGATCTAAAAATAACTTCGTTTGTATTTTAATTTTTGTCATAATTTTAAGATCCTATGGCTTGTTAAATAATAAATAGTTAATAAATACTAAAAATGAAAGTCGTAATACAATCTTTCTTTCCTATTACAATATTTCAAAAGTAAGAAAGATCAAAAGACAAACAATTTCATATATCTCGTATGTTTATTACGAATACACTGTGGGGAATGAAAGATAATCTTATAAAGAACACAAACACAATGATTGTCAGTATTCTGCTCAAAAATATATTTTAAGATCAGAGAATAATGATATTAAAAATATGTACAATGAAATAAACATTTTTAGTATATTAAAGTAAAATTCCCACAAAATTAACATAAAACTGAACTTATCTTCCAATGGAAGATTAAATAAATTTTGCATTTTAATAGTGTTAATAAACCAAATACAGTTTACGATATATCTGTAACTAAAGTCATGTTACTTCATATAAGTATAATTTACACTGCAATGAAATACATACTATTTATAAAAATATCAGAATTTAGCAGATTAAAACAATGGCATTATTCCAAGAATTCAAAACCGTGTTTAAGGTCTACCAGCCTTGAAATATCAATATCTTTGATAAAAAATATACATGAACCAGCTCATCTAAAAATTTCCAGAGATTAATAAAAATATTAGCTGCTACAGTGCTGCAGATGGGTATACAAAATATGTAAAATACAACAATAATAATGTTATTTTACAATTTCAATCATAAATGATGAGATTACACACAGAATCTCAATTTGCATGCATTTATTAATCTATCAGTTTATATTTTATTTATCAGCTACGGTTAGCAACATGTATACTTTCAGTGCTTTCAGGCAAGATCCTGTATTCCTTTATAGAGTCATTAGGTTTATTTTGGAGTAGGAAACATGAAAAATGTGAAGTACCATCAGTGGAATTCAAACTTCAGACCACTTAATTGCTTGGACATGCTTCCGATAACACCACGAAGGCAAGCAGTAAAGAAGGAAAAAATATTTTTCCTTAAAAGATCTCATATTCATCATCATATCCTGGAGCTGATGAATTTGTGTCTACCACATTTTAGATCCAGCAGTACTTGTAGAGTGATTTAAAATTTTCAAGAGCAGAAAACATGAGAAAGCAAATTACATGGTCACCAGGATTCGAGCTCCAAACCTATCGCGCAGCAGGTGAGCATTCCGCAAATGAATCGCCAATGCATGTGGTAAGGAGATAGAAAATTCCTCATACATTTTGTCAGTACTGACTACATAAAGATAAGAGGCAAGGGAGAAATTAAAGCTTTGAAAAATGTAGTTGTGCGAAATCTGAAAATCAATTTACTACACTTCATAATACAAATTCACGCTATGCAAAATATATATGTTTTGTGGTGATCACACTGACTATAAATTAATGGATAATACAGATGGTGTAGTATACAAAAATTATACAATTATATTTTATTTCATCAAACACACAATGAGTAAGAGTATTAGTTTGAAAAATATACAAAAATTGAAGTTTATATATCAAACGCAAATCAACTGCAGCAACAATTTACACGTCAAAATGTACACTGAAAGTTAGGTGAAACTGAAAGGAGTGGTTTTAAAAAAACAGCGAAATTATTTGAATCAGACTATTATAAATCGCATCAAGAAACACAAAAAGTGCAAATGATTCTGCCTATTTAAAAGTAAATATTATTAAAAAAAGAGTTTTCAAAATCAATTAAAAATATGTAAACATAAGTGTATTTGGCTATGCATGCTGTTCTGTGACATAAACGTTAAGTGTATTTGGCTATGCATACTGTTCTGTGACATAAACGTAAGTGTATCTGGCTATGCATGCTGTTCTGTGACATACTTTGAAATTTCAGAAAGCTGCCAAATTTTTGTAGAATATTCGCCCTTCACGGTCAAAAACTTACTTCTTACGAACTTTTTCTAGGTTACTTTTATGGATCAACAGCTAATTTTAACAGATATTTTTTTTATATGCATAATTAGCCCATTCCCCAAGAAAATTAGATTTCAAGGTTACCAGACCTTACTCATTACATCAATTCCTTTGAACGAAAAAAGCTATTCAAATGAATACAGCAAACACATACAATCAACACTAGTAAAAATCATCTAACGAATGTTACCATAAAACATTTTGTTAAAAATATACCATAATTCATGGTAAATTATTTCAACACATTTTCATTTTTAAGATAAGAGAATCCTTATCCCGTTTTACCTAATCTAGGGTCAAAATTTTGGAAAGATAAAATATAATGAAAAATTATTTGATGGCACAAAATATCAAAATAATACATTCAATGTAATTGTTACCTTTTATGCTAAATACACTAGTAATATAAAAATGTGACACTGAGAAATTCATAAAATTTCTGTATTATACCTAGCAGTTAAAACAAATCTTTTTTTTTAAAAGCTCTTTCATTATAATTAAAAATACATTTCATAACATGCTTTTAGAGAATAAATATATTAATCACATGCATATAGGCACATTATATGAATGATATATAACGTATTACATTACTAAATAATGCACACACTACAGAATACACAACAGAATGCATATCCACAAAATAAAACTTTGAATAGTGTTCTTTCTTTCATTATCAGCTATTTGTTTTCATATGCTCATTTTACTAATATATCAAGTTAACAACTAAAATAAATGAATTTGTCAGAATAGATTTGTGCACTTACCCATTTAAAATGAATTACAACAAGAAATACATGGCATTTTATCATTAAAGTTTGAAAAAATAAATAAAACAGATTACAGAAAATTAAAATAATGATTAAAGGATACACAAAGCATACCTCTGAAAGGTGATTTTTAAAAAAGTAATCAAGATTTAATTTTATAAGAAAAGCAAAGGCACTGTAGCACAGTCCACATACTCACAAAGCCATAAGACAAACACAATCCAAAAAGACTGAAGGCATAGATTTTATCACAGATGTGTCTTTTAAACTTGCAAGCTTTTAATGAATAATTCAGAAATTTTATTATTTTAATCATATGCAGTTTATTAAACAATATGTAATGTAACAACTTCAAATCGTTGACTAGTACTCATTCCACAAACAACGCTTTTCACAATTAACCAAGAACATAGTCATTTACTTTGTAAATACCCTTGTAAGAGAAACTCTTCATAAAAAATCAACAATCATACATACGAAAATTGTGGACTGGCTAGTGAAAGCTTAATCAGTTCAAAAATGTCTTATTTACTCTGCAGAACTGGAAATAATAGTATAAATTATTTCTGACACTTATCAGTTCTTCAATAAGCACAATTAAGTAATACATATTTGATGGAAACCATGAATTATATATGATTTCCAGTCCTTACAACAAGATACCAAATTTACAGTAAGCAAAAAATTTATTCAATTTTTTATAAATTTCAGAAGAAATAAGTTCCCATGTTACAAAGTAAACTGTGTTCCATCACAGGAAACCAGATTTCTCCAAATGGAAACCGAATAACATTTCAAACTATTTTATTCAACATATAAGTTTAAAATACGATGTACATGACAATAAATGTTGTAGCAGGTTTCATAAAAATAGAAGGGGTATAAGGAAGAATTCTTAGGATTACAAAACTTTTGAAGATAGCAAGTTAACTCTGTGGTATATAAAATTATTTGTGTCATTATCTGATTAAGTTCCTCCACATTCAATTACTATACAGATACATCAAAGAAAATATGCCATATTTGAAACACTTCATTACAAAGGGATCTATCATACACAGTTATTATTTCTAATAGTGTAGTAATTTACTCATAAATGAAAATTCAGGTTGCAGTCTGTGTAAAAATCTAAAGTTTATTTCAAAGCAGCAAATGCTTAGAAATAAATAATGCCTTTACAAGATGAAGATGAAACAAAAAATATCAACAAAATTCTCCATAAAATAAAGAGATAAGTGATATTAAATAGGGGGGACTGGCCTGTATTAAAACTGAAATTTAAAACTCTCTCACCCAAGCATGAAGGAAATGTACAGGAATAAATATCTTGGTTGGGGAAAGTGATTTACAGAGTCAGCTAGAGAAAAATGAAAGAAAAGAGATGCTTTGATATTGGATAATTGGAGTTGACAACTCATTTTTTTTCTGTTATAATAATATTTGAAATTAAAATCATGATCCTTTTCAAACATTTAATAATGGCTGTAAAAAATTTATAACAAAGAAAAAAAATTTGAATGTATTATTACTTTGCATATTTGCATTTATGAAATTATGGTCTTTAAACGATAAATTTTCATTTGGATAATTACTTTTACATAAAAGTGGTACAAAAAACAGTAAAACCCCCAAAACTAAAACTACAATAAGCTTTATGAATTATAAAGGAAATAAAAAATGTAAATCTAGCCATCCATAAATGGACTGTATTATCAAAGATAAAATCTCTTGATTGCAGAGCAACTAAAAACCTACTATCATGTGAAAAAAGCCTATTTATCACATCTTTCTACTTCAAAAACATGAGACTAGGATTAAACATGAGACTAGAATTAAAGTGCAAGAGCAAATATAATGCTATACATCAGTTTTCTAAAGCTATAAACAGACAACAATGAAACCTTGGAATATATGTATTGTAGTAGAGAATTATCAATTAAAATACTCTCAGAGCTACTCATATGCAAAGAACAAGACCTAAATGCAATACCTGAACAAGATTCTGTACATGGCAAAGATTACTTTTTTATGTTCTATAATAAATATTGGCAGACAAAGTTACTGAAGCAAAAAAGGAACTATATTATTTTAATAAACTTGTACAAAAAGCATACACCCGAAATTTTCATCAGGAATGAATTTGTAGAAATTCTGCAGCAGTTTCACCCAGAATATGTATACTGGCATCATTTCAACACTCAAACAGAATTCCTAAAACAGTCGCTTTTTGTGTATCAGCTAGGTCAAAAGTAGCCCACAGACAGATTTACAAAATTTATTGTACTGCATTAATTCTGCTTTTAAAACTTAAACAGCAAATGTTATGCAATAACATTTGCTGTTTAAGTAACTTAATTATTTTATGAGTTATTAAACATCAAAATGAGTCCAGGACTTTATAAACACCCTGTATATTGTTTAGCCTGCAGAGCTACTTCAATATGCCCTCACTGCATAGAATTTGACAACCAATAAGAAAGGCAGAAAAGCACTGACATTATGAAGCAGTTGGTTCCAGAACAATTATTTCCCAGTAAAATGTGATGCTCATTTGCCATGAAGTTTCTGATAATGTTGAGATAGATATAAATATGTTCTGATTGCTTAAGGTTCCTAAAGAAAAATAAATCACAACCCAAAGAGCAAAGTTTAGTGAGATATACAATGTTTATGCTTATACTTCTGAAATCACAAAAAAAAATAAAGATGTTTTTATACTTTATGATTTCATCACATTAATAAACTGATAAACAAAGAACTGATATGTATAAAACTTTGATACATGACTTTTCATAAACATGAATATAGGATGGACATTAAAAACTATGCATCTTTAATGCATTTATGTAATTAACAGGATAAATGAGACAGCAACAATAAATGTATTTTATATGGATGTAAAAATTCCAAAAAATTCCAAGATAAGTTTAAAATCTCTGAAAGAATTAAGTCAATAATGACAGGGAAAAGAGTTTAAGAGACCTTCAGCAGATTGTTTCATTAAATAAATCATACGAATTGAAGCATTTATGGTCCTGCCAGGTGTGAATCTATTCATGATGACGACAGTTTGGATACTCATTGTGTCAAAATCAAGAAAATTCTATGATATAGAAAAAAATTAAATTAAAAGTAAACGAAAAATGTAATGAAAATGTTAGATAAAAAAGTTTTTTTTGCAAGAACAAGATACCTAGAAAAATAAATATATCAAAAAATGCTTATAACTGTGTAAATAGCAAACATAATACATGCACATTTACTAATATGCATTTATTCATTAAATTAATTTCACGAACAGTAATTTAGTAATTAAAAAAATTACTTTAGTAAGCAAATAATTTAGTATTACCTTACTAAATTAATCTCAACATCGTTTTAGCTATATTGTGAAAATTGGGATAACAGGTTAACGAACCTGTTGTGAACCTTTTGTGAAATTTCAATTGCCTATTTTTAAATTAAATTTAGTGATTTAACATATATTTTTGCAGCATAAAATAAGCACTTTAACTAGAATATTATAGAATAATCTTCATTTAACTAAAACAGAAAAATATCTTATTCAGAGATAAGAAAAATTTTAGATTTAATTATTAGATTCGAAATGACACCAGCAGTTGTTCTCAGGCACCATTTTGTTGGGAAGGTTGCTATTCAAGAATTAAATATGCTGCTATATTTATACTTTGCCTTAAAAATTATTTAGGCTGCTTCTTTGAAATACAAAAGGAAACAGAATCATCTACATTTCATTTTAACATAAAATAACATGTACATATATCACATTTATGAAATGTTTCAGCAGTCTATATTATAAACACTGAATTTCAGCCAATTTAATTTTTTCCTTGGCCGAATTTAAGTATATATACTATTTATGACAATGGATTATGAGGCATTCTATTTTATAATAAATAAAGCAATCATTTGAATTGAAAATTTATTTACTTACTTTTTTGAGGAAATTAAAAGGCCTAAGTGGACCGTAATTTTAAATCAAAGTTCTGGAAAGTGTCAGCCAGAGAAGAAATCTTGAGAGAGAGAGGTGGCAACAATAAAGTGTTCCACATCTCATCTTCGCATAAAATCAACAAAATGTAGCATATATCAAGTTACAAGAAGTAGAATTTGCAAATAGAATGAGAACTAACTATGCACTGAATTATGTGGCTTTCGGTTAAAAATTTCCAGATTTAACCTTTAGCTCACGTAGTACTTGAAGTTACATACAGTTAATGAACACTATATCAAATACGATCAATTTCAGACTATACATGCTTCCTAATGCTAAAGATACCTTTCAAATTACTTAAAACATTTAAGATTGGAAGAAAGTATTCATTAAACATAGTATACTGACAGCTTTTTATTACCACACTATCATCTACAAAAAGAAATTAAAGAACTTAGACTATTTACACTTTTCTTTCCCTCATTTAAAATTTTGCACAGCCATTTATGAAGAAACTGTAGAGTATCATTTGATTTTTTAACCATTTAAGTACCTTTCCAATCAAACCTCGTTTCATTTCTCTGCCAGAATCCAAATTTCCAGTATGCACGATATTTAAATTAAGTAAGAAGGCAAATTAGGTATTTAAAGGAAGGTTTTGGATGGTGAAATCAGAGCATGTGCTGCTTGCTTGAAGGCCACATTGCTAACTTTCATTTTCTAGTCATTCAAATTCTACAGCGTTGAGGTATTTTTGTCATTAGGCTTATTTATGCCAACTTCAGGTCACAGTCAGCTTGTACAATAGTTAAACTATGAAGCAATTAGGCTATACTTCATCAATTTTTAAGTCATTCTTTACCCTTTGATTTAATTCAAATTGTTGTCTTTTGTAAGTACGGGTCAATATTCCTAACTTTGTAGTACTTTAAAAGACTTATTAATAATTCACTAAACAGTCTTCAAAGTCGCATGCATTTTATGATATCTAAGAACATACGACGTTAGAAAACAATTCTCCTTTTTTAACTTTTTTTGAAAGGGTTGCCACCGAAATGCCTTTCAGTTTTAATCTTCCCAATTTTCCATGATGAAACACAATGAACTCATTATGAAATTAAGTATTACTCATTAACAAATTTTAAAATGCCATAATTAAGAAGCATAATAAAATTTTTATTTATGTTACTCATTACAGTGAAATTTTTTTTCCTTCATCCCATGGTTACAAACTTGTACACTTACAGTTGCAAAAATGTTTTAAATAAGACAGATATTTATATTTTCCATTAATTATAAACTGAATTTTGTAAAAATTACAATATCTTATTTTTAAATTGTTTCCTTGTCTATACAGTTATATTTAAAGACAGTTTATATCTGTTCTTAAAAAAAAAAATAAGACTTTTGACTCACATGCAATACAAATTGACCGAGCTATTTAAAATACATTTGTTTTTCTTGGAGTGGTAAGATTAAGAAACTTTTTCTGCAACTGTGGGGTATAATGCTCATAATATTTTCCAGTAGGCCTCATCAGTGGCCAAGTGGTTAAGACAGCTGAAAATTGGGAGCTCAACTTGATTTCAATCCAGGCAAGTGGTTTAGTTGGATGGCTGGATTTAGCATGTGTGTCATGAATATGACCCAGTTTTTCTTAGTAAGTCATCCCTCCCCTTAGGCAGATAACCTTTATGTGTTTTGTCATATTCAAATAATCATAACATTTCCCCCCAGTATGCTTTTAGTAACACACCACTCTGTTCTAGTATGAAATTCATGATAAATTTAAATTTTCTGTATCTTCCACATATGCGGGTACAGTATTATCATATGGTTTAAATCTGTCTCCAAGGTCATTTATAAATACTTCAAGCAATGATGTGTTAAGGTATCCTATCCTGATTTTACAAAAAAAGAACTGAAGGAGCTTTTTAACACTAGATTTATGGGACTAGTAATTTTGATGGATTTCTGACTTCATGAGCAAAATCACAAAAACATTATTTTTATAGTTTTCAAGCATATGCTGACAATTATTGATCTAATGAGATGAATGCATACCAAAGTTTATTTGCTCTTTATCCTTTTAATCTCAAGAGTTTTGTATGATGTATACCGATCTCTACAGATACCCATCAAAATGATAGGTGAGCTGAGTTTTAGTTAATCACAATAAACAAGTTTTCTTTTAAGAAATTACTTTTCTGGTGGCAAATGTAAAATTAGTTAGAATGTAGATACTAAATAAAAATCATAATTCAATGGAAACACCTTTTGATAATCTTGAACCCAATATCAATATACTGCACTTCGTCAGAGCAAGGATAAGCCACATGTGATTATCTATCAATTGTATGTGCTTACAGCATAAAGTGCTTGGAGTAAGGAAGAATGTGCAGACATTTTAGAAAAAATTTCAGGTAGTTTGTTTTTTTAAAGAAAATACATGGTTTTCTATACCCGTCAATTTGATGGGTGACCATATATACAGCGTTAAACACCCTCCATAATACACACACAAATTAAAATACTTAAAAAAGAATATGATTAAAATAAACATATTTTCTTCAAATATTTGCCACTTTTCACGAAAATTAAATTGCTGAAACAAAATATTGAATATAACTCTCATAACCACGCCTACCATTGAATCAACTCAATATGACACCATTGTTTGAGTAGATGTTATAAAAGCTACCATAGCAACTTCATATTGTTTCTATGCTGCTCGTTAAATTTTCTGTCACAGAAATACACTGTATGATGATAATTTAGATTTTTCACTCATCAGATTCCACATCCGTGTATTTTAACATAAACTGAATTTAAGAGATCTAAACAAGTGATAAGAGGAATTATTTTTTGCTTAAATTTTCCTGAAGGAATGAAAGTGTAAAACAATGCTTTCAAATTTCAGATCCCAAATATTTTATTTTTTCTCAACTGAGCTAAATGAGATAGGACAGAAATTGTTCTTCCGTAGTAAGGCAATTTTTCACTCTGAAAGCATTTTGAAGATACTGAGACTGATTCATATTTATGGTATTTATGGTAACTAAATCTGCATATGGCATTATTTTAAAGTAAAGGTCACATACTTTTACACTGCATGATACATACATTAATCAGATAAACCTTAAATGTTGGTAATCGAAAGTAAGGGTAATAAATCTGCTGAAAAGGTCAGTTTTCAAATAGACACATAGCAGACCTTTCCAAGAAGGGATACATTTATTCTGTCATAATAGATTTGTTACCCTATAAAAGAAATGCACACCAAGACTCTTTACTTATAGAAAAGATGTCACCATGGTGGGCCTTTTTAAGGGAGTCCGGTTTATATTTATGTTGCACATGAGGAAACTAAAATCTTTTCTTACAGCTAGTATGCTCATTGGAATTTGCAAGTCAAACCATCAGCATTCTAAGGTCTTATTTCTTTGGTTCTAAGGTCCACTCAAGAACATAACTCTGCTGTAATAAATTGAAGTAAAGTAATACGGTTTGTAATGTCAAAAACTGGGGAACCATTTCATAATGATGCCCACCTATATGCAAGTTTGTCGCTGTTCGAAAAGTCAGAAACCTTTACAAGTAACCCGAAAATGGACAATGAATCTGATATTTTCTGATAAATGCTAAATTTTGATCCCTTACCAATATATTTATAACAATGAAGCAGGTTATCAGAAAAAAAAAAGTATGAATTTGAAGGTTAGCATGTAAACTGAGATAATATATACAATTTCGCAGTTACCATTTTTATACCCCACATTTAGTGAAATCTGAAACAAAATGATTATGTAAGTGCTTTGGGATAAGAGGACAGAAGTGGGCATGTTTGAGTTTCTACACTGATGGAAAATTAAAACCCAACATGAAGGATTTGTGCTAGATAAATGAAATTTGGAAGGCATGTTTGCACATCTGATAGACGATGTCTATTGAAATTTCATTCTAGACAAATATGTAAATTTGCAAAGTAAACTTTGTATGCTTTATTTATCTTCTGGATTTGGCACTCTGAGAGATCTGAGTCAAGAATGCCTCTAAGGAGACAAAGAAGACAGTATCAACAGCTTAATGAGTTTGAAGGAGAGCCTATAATAAGGCTATGAGAAGGTGGATTTTATTTTTGTGATACTGAAGAACGATTTGGCAGGGATGTATCCACTGTACATGCATACCAACAACAGTGATCACGAGAAGATACTGTCTCAAGAAAACCAGAGGATGGCCACACAGGGAAGCTGCGATATTCACTGCATATCTGTGGCACACTGCACTACATTTGCAAGAGACATTCAAGCTTTTATTGGCACCAGAGTAACATAGCGAACTGTAACAAATTGATTACTTGAAGGAGAGCTCTGAGCTAAAAGTCTTGTAGTGGCCATACCACTAACTCTAAATCACCAGCATCTGCACCTTCGGTGGTTTCAGGCTAGAGCTCATTAGTGGGTGGAGTGAAGATCTGCTGTGGTCTCAGATGACAGCTGTTTCTCTCCTGATGCCAGTGATAGCTGTATGATTGTTAGAAGGAGGTTAGGTAAGCACATGGAACCAAGCTGTCTACAATGTAGACATTTTGAGAACCTACAGCAGGAGTTATTGTCTGGGGAGCAATTTCCTATGACAGCAGGAGTACCCTCGTTTATTATCCTACACATTTTGACAGCAAATTTGTATGTCAGACTAATGATTGCACTGGCTGTATTGCCATTTTTGCACAATATTCCAGGGGACATTTTTCAACAAAACAATGCTTGTCTGCATACTGCTGTTATCACCCAATATGCTCCACATAGTGTCGACATGTTTCCTTGGCCTGTGAGAACTGGATGACAAATCTAGTATCATTCACAACCTACATGGACTGTTGCTGATTTGACTGAACAAGCACAACAGGCACTGAACTCCCTCTAACAAAATGACATACAGCACCTGTACAATACAATGCATGCACATTTGCATTCAACACTGTGGTGACTACAGTAATTCTCATTTGAAAGAGCTTCTCTCCTGCACACTTTAACCTGTGACTTTGAAACATTAATCAAATAAATATGTTATATAGACAAATGCTTTACCTACAGTTCATTCCTTTAAACTGATTTCTTCTTGGTGCTGGGATTTCATTTTCCATCAGTGTATATACATCTGTAGTCACTCGGCAGACATTCAGGAATTTCAATTCCACCCACCAGTCTTACTGTCAGCACAAGAGGCATAACTGTATCAATATTTAATGCACTTATTTACTCAGCCACTGATGGACAGGAAAGTATAAAATTGAGAAGCATTCTAAGATAGTGTGAGAAACCACTAAAACTTAGGTGGTTATTTACTAATGTCTCTTTACATAACACTTTCATTAATAATGAAACGATTATAGGGGTAAGCATGGCATTTCTTGTATTAAGCGAAATGAAAAAATATTGCTTTACATTATACTCAAGTTATCAAAATATATCTTATCCTTTACCTCTTTAAAATTATATACTTTACACAATTTTTTCAATAAAATTTTTATCATAATTTTGCAAGCATATTTCAAATATTACAAATAATGCACTTTGTTTTAAATACACATTTAAAAGTTTGACAAGCCAATGAATGCATATTATTTTGCACAGTAAGGTATCTCAATAGTGGCATGCTACTAACTCCCACTGCATATACTCATTATTTTCTGATATCTTCATATATGCTTTGTACCTTTTGTGAGCATTTTATAGTAAAACTGAAACTTTCTTTTAAACAATAATGCTCTGTATATCTTACAAACACTCCGTAGATAGAACAGAACGTTTTGATGATAGTAAAAAACCTGCCTCGACATATTCAGTCCATTTATTGTACTGCTGCATTAATTACATTTTACAAAGGCATAAAATTATCCCTGTGCCATAACATTTCATTCTAATTTGGCTATCTAAAGCTTTTAATGATTTAGGAACTCTGTGTTCCTATCAGAGTGCACACAAAAATCACATTCATCAACTTGAAATTCATAACATTAATACATTTTTGGGAAATAAAACAAAAATATATCACAGCATTTTAAGACGGCCTGGGAACAAATAATTAAAAGATTTACATTTTCCTCTTTGACTAACTGTGGAATTATTTTTTTAAATATTCAGTTTTGCACTTTAGCTATTTATTATTTTCTTTAAAGGACACACATAAAGATATGTGTTTTTCCATGAAAATGATGGATACTATGCTTAAAAGACATGACATTTATGATTTTACGAAATTCAAAATTAGTAAATGGTTAAACATTTAGTTAAGCCAAAACATTTGAAACAACTAAAGTTTGGTAAAACTCAGTTATTTAAGTTACACATTAACTCACAGAAGTTGCAAATAAATTAAGAACATATATCAAAATAATTTTGAGGCATTCAACATAACAGTAACACAGCCCACTCAAGCACACACACAAGCCATTTACTTTCAAATAATTATAAACTAAAATGACATGAAAAGACAATTTTGTACAATTCATAAATGTAATTAAGTACCAAATGATTGAATATCCATTTACATTTTCATCATGTAAAGAGCATTCTTAAAAGTACTTATTTACAGACTAGTTTTACAATCTAACATTTCATTTTGAAATACTACAAAAAGCAAGACATATTCAGCTTGCACCAATAAATTTTGGAATGTATTAATATTCAGAAGCACATTCTATTCTGAGTATATGTACATAATATTTTCTAATTTTAGTTTAAATACTGCTATACAAATATATCTATAACATGAACAAGTAATATGTTATACTTTATCAATATCATCAGCATAACTTATAAATAAAAAATATTTGGCAGTGAGCTACCTATAACAAAATCTGAACAATGAATTAAATAATATTTAATTCCTTCAAGATGTAAGTACATCATCATTCTGTTTTGCTATTTGCTTTCAGTTGTGTCTTACACATGCTACAAAGTTGCTGAACTCTTAAGGCTGCCAGAGCAACATATTTTTCTCCAGTCCATTCAACAGTTCCTAGAGCTTGTAACACAAGTAAACTCATTTTGGTGTATAATTTACCAACAATCAAAATAAGAGCAGCCTGGTGGAAAATTGCAAAAATACGATAATTTGGACCATAGAAGGGATCAGAAACTGCAGGACAAATTATATTGTTCAAATTTACTTGGGTGATCTGAAAAATAAAACCCAAATCTCAAAATGTCATTTGAAACACAACACAGCATGAACATGAAAATATGAAAAAACTGGCTGAATTTGGCTCAGAGAGAAAAATATGGTTTCATAACGCAGATGACATTTAAAGCTAATTATATATGAGACAAGAACTCAAGACATGAAAAAAAACTTTGTTTTGTATCACTTTTCTTAGAGGGGAGAACAGTTTTGCATCAGAGCTATGGCAATCCAAATTACATTTTGTATTTTTGAAGCATTTAAAAACTCTTTCATACCACTTGCAATAACAGACAAGAAATACATTCATTCTACAGGTGTCCACTAGAGCTCTAGCAAGCAAACTGGACCTCCCCCCTTTTTTTTAACTCTACTACTTTAGGGTCACAGAAAATTTAACCACCATCATTTTTAGCGGTGCCAAATCTCTCTTCTTCATCTAGAAAATTTAGCATTTGCAAATTTAGCTCGTCAGCAATTAAAAGAATATTTTAGAAGTGACAGGGAAATCATATTTTTCATAAGCTCTGGTTAATTACATATTCTGCAACTTTTTGATTTCAATTATAATAATAAGCATAACAAACGTATAAATGTTGCTTTCCCATTAAGCAAGCAATATAAGGTTCAATTACTTTAGCACACTGAATTTTATTTTATAATCAAATTATTAAAATATTTACCTTTCTCATCTTTAACTTCTACTGATCAAATTTTTTAACATAAGTTCTTGAAAGTTATTCATTTAAACATCCCTCTTAATTTCAGAGAATTTTAAAATTCCTTTTTTGTGCTTCATTTTAGCATTCTACACTGAACATTAATTTGCAATAAAGACGTATTTCACTTCATAGTTAAATTGCACTAAATGCAACAAAATATTTGTTTGCATATTCTGATGCATAATATTTAAGTGCACTGTAGTTAAGAGAAGAATAATTGTTTCTGTTGTGTGTAGTTTGTCTTACAAGATAGCCAAAGATTCCAGTTCGAAAATGGGCTTGATATCAAGAAAAGCTGTGATTGCTTTAATTCTTGTATATGTCACTATGGCTTCTGCACAAAAATGAATATATTACAAAGAATTTTTTAATACAGCTGAAAGTTTAAAAAAAATTACATAAAATTTAAATTGCATCTGAATTTGTAGGTTGGTCATTATTTGAACGGCTAAAGCTTCGAAACAGTAGTAGTTCAGCTCCAGTTCCATTCTCAGTAAGTGAAATGTCTGGCTGTGTGAGCTTTTTTACGATTTTCTTCATGAACAGCATATATATGGTTACTCTTTTGCCTAATTTTATAAATATGCACAGTATTTGAGTCATGCATGAAGTTACATGTAAACCAAAAAATTCTGGAACTAGTTAAGAAATATAGTTATCAGTTGTGGCAGCTCATAATATACTCTTCAGTTAATTTTTTAAAAATTTATTATGATGAAAATGAAATTTTTGCATTTTTAACTTGCTTTAACTGTTCCTTCCCAGAACACTGTAAAGTATGGATACTTATTTATGAGAATCTGGCAGAATTGAGTTCATATAAAATAATAGTTAAACTCTTAAGTTATAGTGCTCATGTGGAACATCTATCATATTAAAGGCACTTGATTAATTCATTTACTTCACATGAAAACAGCAGCAGCATTATAATTGTTCATTTTATGACATGAGAAAATTTTTTCTTCTTTGAAGCAAAAGAAAGAAAACGCAAACAAAACATTTATTTTTGTTTTTGGACCTAAGCAATGTTTAACTGTCAGCAATAATACAACAGTTATGGAATAATATATCTGAAATTATTTAGAGTGAAAGTTGTGATAGAATGGTGTTGTTTGGCCTTAATGATATACAGATTAGTGGCTTCTTTGCATATATTCTATTAAAAAAAATTACCCTAACTCTTTATACAAATAGCATTTGTCAAAAACTTTTTACCTAAATTTTTAGAAAGATATGCATGTAGAGACTGTCATTGATTTTGTTTCTTTTCATAATTAAACATCTATGCAAATTCATACAGGTATAAACTTTTATATGCCACTTTTTTTTATTAATTCTTTTAATATTTTCTTCCACTAGGAAATGAATTTCATAGATAAATCTTTCATGATTATATAAATAATTTCCACTTTTAAGCATCAAACTTCAGTTACTAAGTGCCTTTTGAGAATATCATTATATTGTGCAGAAAAACACAGCTTATTGATTAAGTCAAATAAACAAAATTTACTTAATTGCTATATTTTTATTGAATATGATTAATTTAGATATGAAAGGAACTGTAATAGCAGCAGATGAATTTCTAATCCCATTTGCATCAAGCAGCATAACGTAATGAATATTGAGTAATTTTATATTTTTCAAATTTATGAAAATAAAACATAAAATTATCAGTGTCCTGTTGACCAATGACCTACTGCCCATAAACCACGACCAAAAACAAAGAAACTGATAATATGATAAATCTACCACACTAAATCACATGAAAAGCAGCAGTACATAAATAAATACAAAGAAATTATATGTATTTACTTTTATTATATTACCAGAAGATATTAAATTATACAATATTTGAATGCATTAATGTGGTTTTGAGGAGGATCTACTATATTCCTCGATGGTCCTCACTGTATTTTAAACCCACTGAAAAAGCAATTCAAGCTATCCTATTTGGCATCTGTCAACTGAAGCAGTTCTGTTTCCCCTCTGTCAATGGTCATCATTTTGCTATAATTATTTATAAAGCAACACTGACATCCAACAAGGCCATCTTAAGATATGGTCACGCTGGATGCTTGTCTATGGGCCCACAAGCATAAGGCCTCAACGTTAATCCATTTACATTTTATTTCTGTGAGTGGCTGTCATATTAAGTGCCCCAACCTTGAGGCCCATAATGCTGTTAAGATACAATGATATGCAAATCCCGCGCTGATGTGTCTCGACACGGCCAAAATTTTGTCTCCACTGTTACCATCACATCCCAGGCAGCACGTCTCAAATATATGCATAACTTTGGTGAAATAAGGGTTATAGTATTTTTTTGCACCTTTTTTTTTAACAAAAACTATACGAATAAAAAACTGAAGCTATCACTGACACTTTTATGCATGCTATTTTTATGAAAATTATACAAATTCAAATGCACTGAGAAAAGATAATGTCATTATGGTTAATTTCATTCATTACTTTTATGAATATTATGCAAGTTCTAAAAACCTAGAAAAAATTTTATGAATTCAGAATATCTATTGAATTTTTTTGCATTTTACATTTGTTATTCTTTTACCTTTGAACAAGGAAAAAGCATGAGCATGCAAGAAACAATTTTTCCCAACGGAAATTCGATGTCATACTCTATTTACTTCAAGATAATTTTAATAATAATTCTTAAAAATTAAAAATTTTATCTTGATATATTCCATAAATGCAAAATACTTAATAATCATTATTATAACAATCACGTGATGCTAAAATTATTCAATGGTTTTTAACATACACAGGAGAAATTTATATAATTTCAATAATTTTTATTATGGGGTAGTTTTCAATATAAATTTTAATGTCCAGCATGCATTTTATTTCATGATGCACAGAATGTCCAGGTAATTTAGTCATTAAAAAAATTGCATCATGTTAAATGTGTTCAAAAACATGTGTTGCAACATTTTATTTTGTTTCATACTTACTAACTGAAGAAATTTACGTAATTCCAAAACCTGAAATAATTGTAATATTTTCCATGAAGTACTGACGGACATTCCTAATTTTGGTAAGCTTCAGAATTATACAACTTTCCATTACTGAAAGTAAAATTTATGTTCTTTGTTGAACTCTTACTTAACCACTTGAAGGTTATTTCTGAGCATGCGCATCAACAAGGATTTCTATTACACAAAATAATTTATTAGAAGGGAGCTCTGAATAAAATATATGTGGCATTTGTACTAAGGCAGATTTTAATTTGTTATAGATACACTGGTAACTGCATATCTAAGATATAGTTGACAATCTTAAAATTTGAAAACCCAGGGGATAGTTGCGTGAAAAACAGAAATTATCCAGAAAGTTCCACACTATGCCACAGTGGCATTTTAAAACAACTCCATATTGATTTTAGTTCACTTTATAGTGCATGAGTCAGATTACTGAATTATTTATAAAACTGATAAAATACATTTATATGAAACTGGATATTCTAAATTTTATACTCTTAAGACAAATTTCATTTTGCAATTTTTTTACATTTTTATATTGAGAACATTTTGAATAAGGAAGAGAACCTTTTATTTATCAAAGTATTTTTAAATAGGATGAAAATAAAATCAATTATTAATGTAGATACTGATAAAAAGTAATGCATCATATATATAAAACAAAACAAAATTAAATACAAATCTTAATGCTTATCAAACACTAATTAAATCTTCATTAAAAGTTCTACAAATGTCTACAGTAAAATAAAACTCAGATTAAATAAAATTTTCTAAGAACAACTATGCTGAAGATCATTAGGTGTGGAGGAATGAAATTTGTACAATTTAAGTTTCATTAAATGAATAAATTTTATTTATTGCTGAGAAACATTTTCTTAGTAAAGGCTAAAAATTAAAAACCAGGAGAGCTGGCAGTTATACTAAGGTGTTTACATAAATTCTACTGAACTCATTTCAGTCGATAAAAAACTGGGCAAATTTAGAAACTGAATCATACAGTAGGCATCAAATTAAAGAAGATTTGACTAAGTATGTGATGATAAAAGTATGTACTTACAATTTTATATTGCTGAATGACAATGGAGAACACGATAAAAATTATTGAAATACTGGCCCTTTGATTATTTCCCAAGACTTCGTGAGATAATGATAGATTTAACATTCAACAATTTTGAGTGATTTTTACATTAATTTTGAATTTCAGTTAAGTCAATAAATATAAAAAAAATATTAAACTTTTTTTGGGAACACTGTAGACAGCATGTCAACTTTGATGCTTTGAATGCAATGAATTTTATTTTCTTAGTTATCTAGCAATTTAAATTCTTTTTAATGAAAATTATTTAATAGGGCAGTTGCTAAGTACGCAGACAGTTCATTCACTGCCAAATATTTTAATATATTTTATTTATTTTTTTATTTTGCGCACTTCTGTATTCAGGACAAATAATTAGATAACCACCAATTAAAAGGCAGTATAAAACAAGAAAATTTAATAGAATGCAAAATTAGTGGGCAGAATGTATAAGATTGCTCAACAACGCTAATTCAACATAGGTTAGAATATCATCAAACAAGCTTTTATGGTTTTCCTTACGTGTAAGGTAAATACAAACCAGTTTCCCTTAGAAAGTCCTCTATAAATGGGAAGGCATCCCTTCCCACAAATAGATAACCTCTGAATACTTTGCCGTACTAATTAAGAAAAAAACAGTGGCAAGCATACATGAAACACTAATTATGATGAAATTTTGATGTAATTGCAAGATCATAGACATCGTTGACATTAAGCCGAAGCCACAAATCAACATTTCTTTCCGAGGGAAATAATTTTATTGCCATGGGCTTTATTTTGCAAAAATCGATGACCTAATATTTTTATCAAAAACAAATTTATTTTACTTTTTGATCATAATGCAAAACAGAAAAAAAATTCTATGTTAATATTAAAGGGTATCAATGCTGTCCTCGGACGGGAATGCGAAAATATTGTTCATTTTTTCATGTTCATTTACGACATATAATAGTAGTTAAGATTTGTGGCCTAAAATTTTAAAATGATATTTATTAATTTTTTAATTCCACGGCGTAGAATATCGATTTTTGCAAAGTTAACTTTTCCCCCCAGTTTCAAAGCTTCTAATCCTTTTTAAACAAAAAGTAAAAATATGAAAAAACATAGACACATACTCTTTGCACTTTTCTTCTGCTTAAGAACAAAGGTGTGTCGAGGAATAGAACCGAGGCATTTTACTAAATTGCGGGGATAACTGTAGGAGGTCCAATCAGCCCTCAGGTATAAATTATGAGGGGTCCGGCCAATTTGATCATGAGAAGGTGAAAAGTAATGGATCAGATCTAACACCTTCGAAAGTTACTATGCTTTTGCTACAAATTTTACTGTGTGTTGTGTTACTAGAAATTAACTTGTGTTGAGATCATACAAATCTTTTAATATGGGACATCCTGATAAAAGAAACCATAACTTAGTGTAAAAAATTGAGTTTCTTTTCTCCAAAAACTTGCACATTTTCTAATGAAGTGAACCCTACCAGAAGCATTTCTGTTCTGGAAAATGGTAAGCAATCTTTCTTCCCCCTTCATTTGAAAATTCTGACTATTATATAATTCTAGTTATTATAATAAATAAAATAACCTTTTATGCCAGTCAAAATTTATGCAGTATGTGCTATTGTGTATTTAAATGTATTTATCTAAACTGTCAATTTTGGTAAGTGGTAAACTTGTTCAATTATTAATTACCTGTACTTATGAAATGTACTCAAAACATTAGTTTCATTTGCAGTAATCTTAATTTTGTTTAACTATACTATTCAGATATAATATCATACAGATAGTTAATACTGCCAAGTTGTGCAGTTAGAGGAAATAATTTTCATAACAAAATAATTTCTTTAATGTACGATATTAATGAGGGGACAATTATTTTAATTTTTCATTTGAAGTTTTTTTTTTTTTTTTTGAAGAACAACAACTAATCACAAAGAAATGACCAGATTAAAATTTGCTAATAATGTCTCAACTTCACCGATTTTATAAAGGTATAAAAAGAAAATATCTTATACTTATCCCTATGCTGTGACATATTCCTTGCTCTTACATCTAAGAATTGAATTGTTTAATTTGTTATGCTCTATTAAAAATTCTAAGAAATGTGAGAATCATTGATTTAGTGATGGTAGAAAAAGTACAAAGCCCTCTTTGTAACTCTTTTACATTTAAGAATCAACTGTAAATAAGTTAACCTGCACTGCTTCTGTCAATGAGAAAGACCGAGTCGATATGTAATTTGACTTATTGCTTACAAAAAAGTTTAAATGTGATAGAGTAGATCTAAAGTGTTGAAGCTTTCATAAAATCATAATCCATAAACTAATAAACTCAGAATTAAAATAAATGTTTAAAAATCATTTTTACTTAAATTATGTATATTATATTTTATACTTAAATCATAACCCCAATGGCATAAAAGTAAATTAACGAAAAATGATAGAAGGCAATTTTTTTTTGTAAGATATTATTGTTTCCAGCTATATATCCGCATATTCGAATACTATTTATTAAGGGAAAAATATGTGTTCTATTTCCTGTTTTCAAAACAAATTAAATACCAGGCATCCTCTTATGGTGACCATCTATAAAAGGGATCGGTATTTCTGAGAACGACATCTATTTACTTAACAGATCAAATTGTCTACAATAAAAGATTGTCGTTTTAAAAAAGTATTTAATGCATTCAAATTTCAGAGATAAAATAGTTGAATAATACAGATGAAATAATTAAATTTTACATTCAAATAATAAATTCCAATAAATCGTTTCAATGAAGACTGGTAAGAGAAAAACTGTAAATCCCTCAGGATAGTGACAACATAAAAAGCGCAAAATCGCATTCTATAGCTTAGCAGTCGCTAACTCCTATTTTGCAAATAAAGCATTGCTGAAATCTATTTTTATTCGAATTCAAATTATTGTTTTCATTTAAAAATATTACTACTTATATTAAGATAAAACTGTGAAAATCATGGTTTAAAACTTATCGTATTCCATGATTTTCACTATTCTCCTTATTCTGTTATGAATATATATTTTCTCTTCTGCGTAATATTATTAAATGGCTAAGTTTAAATAGAAGTCTATTTATAGCGTCTTACGTTTTGGTGGCTAATAAATTTGCATTTTTGTTTACATTAATCCCGTATGATCGAGACTCTCCATACGATTTAGGTCCATGAAAATAATATTAGACATTTGCCAGACAAGATAGGCATGCAGCATAAAGTGTACCCTCATTTTTATCAAAGCTTTTTTGATACAACTGAAGCCATAGCGCACATTGTATGCTCAACCAAAACAGATACTTATGTGCATAATCAATGGATGTAATGTAAGCGAGACGTTATCGTTCTGCTGAATTCAATAATTTCATCTGCTTTCGTTGTAATATTCTTAACAGTGTATCATTATTTACCTCATTTAGAAGGATTTACAGTTAAACTTCAGGGACGAGCTGTTGCTATTGCTGAAGCCTGTAACATGGTCCAGGAAATAAGAGTTTTATATTTCTGAGCATGAAAATGTAGAAAAGACATTTGAAAGTATATTTGATCCTGCTGGGCATATGCGTAAAAAATTAGATGCAGAGTTTAAAATGACATGCAACATTTGAAAGCAAGTCTATCAAAATAATGCTCATTGTGATTCTGCCTTCAAATATTACAAAACTATTTTAGCAATCCCTTTACTTGACCATCTAATTTTCCATTTAAATCTCAATTTTCAAATTTAGAAAAGACTGCATCTTCCCTGTTTTGCATACAACCATCAGTTTGTGATGATCATGTAAATGAAATTGTTATAAATGAGTTGAAAGTAACATATAAAGATGATTTACCCTCTCCGGAAACAAAGATATAAAACACTGGCAATGCTTCGAATAAAATCTTTTCCCAAATATTAATGTGCTTTCGCATATAGCAGCTACACTGCCAATAACACCTTGCAAATGAGAGCGTTCCACAACTGCTTTGAAAAGGTTAGTAAATTATTATAGAGGTACTATGATGGAAGAGCACAGAAGTTCTTTGGCATTAATGCATATTCATTATGCCAAAGAAATATCAGTTGACAAAGTTATTGCTATATTTGCCACTTTACAGCCGCGAAAAATGAAATTTGGGAATATTTTAATTACTGAACCAAAAGGAAAGGCCAGAAAAATGTTTGCCTTTTTTAAATTGTTATTTGCAATTTAAATTTATGTCCAAAATAAATGATGCATTTACAACTTGTTTGCATTTAATTCATTATCTTTATTACATAATTATATTGAACACAAATATGGATTTTATATATTTATCTTTATAGTTGTATCATGAAATCAAACTAAGATGAATTTCAAAATTCTTTAAATATTTCTTCGTATGGATGGATGTGACTGTGTACGTCAGAAATGAAAGTAAGATACTAGAAGTACTTTTACTAGCATTACTCTATTTTTGCCATTTATAATTTCCTTTTTAATGCTTTTTAAAATTGCTTTAATAAAGGTTAAGGTGAGAAAGAAAAATATTGAGTTACAAATATACAGTCAGATAGTAATTAATAAATTCGATAGTTAAATGCAATATATCGATAATTATTTTACATAATTTTATTATTAATAAAATGAATGCAGATACTGTTCCATCAATATCTATATCCTTACTTATGTATATTAGGAAGTTTATTAATTTAATTATTAATAAAATATTATATATTATATAATTCCTAATATAATTATTACTTATATTAAGATAACTTTCATTAACATAATATATTCGTCACATAATAGTAATTACCAATATACTTGAAGATGCTCTAATAGGTAGAACTGTATAGCCACAGGAGTTTTAACGTCGCTATGTCCATGTTGACTCTTTAGAATCCATAATATATTAGGTGGATTTTAACAAAGCTAAAGATTAGGATTTTTTTCCTTTACTCAAGTGAACAATCTTCAGACAGTTTGACAATTAGAAAGTTAACGGAATAATACTCCAAAAGTTTATCTCCAAAACTGGAATTTACTGCACTCATTACATACCTAAATGATTTCAAGGGAAAACTGTGCATTTTTTCAATGAACATTTATAGAATATGATCTATTTTAATTTGCCTCAATTTATAAAACAAAATTATGGTGCGAAACTGATTTTTAAACAAACAAATTCAAAAATAATTTCCATAATTTAAATTTTAAAAATAAAAATTCAGCGAGAAACTTTTTCTTGTCTTTGTTGTTTAAAATGGAGTAATTTCCAAGTGGAAGCCATGTACTTGGATTTCCTAAGCTCTCTTCTGAAAAAATGTTGGAAAAAAAAACTGTTTAACACAAAGCTCACTCGCTTTAAACGGTTCTAAAATATTACAGTAGGAAAAAAAATCCCTAAAGGTTTTTGCAGAATCCTGCCTCATATCGATATAGATCAGTGGTTACCAAACTTAAGAAGCTTCTGAGCTACTTTACAATTTTGAAATCCTACTACGAGCTACCAACAAAAAGAGCACCAATTTAAAAATAAATAAATAAATACATAAATCTTACATTTGTTTAATGCCTATAAACTTACATTTCTAGTAAATACAAAATCAAATTTATTAAATTGTGTATAAAAAAAAGAAACTGAAATTGAATTGTAATTAGTAATGAATAACAAATGTAATAACAGATTTTTTCATCAGATTTATTAACTTTAATGAGAAGGATGGAACTCTTTTTTGTCATCAACAAGTTTTTTAATCTTGAGAGAGTTGGTAGTGGCTGTCAGTTGAATACAGTTGTCCAAGAAAAAAATCTCACACAGATATGTAGAGTTGAACACTGCCTTCACTTTGACACAAAACTGGACCGAAATTGAGAATTTTTCTTTAGGAACAAGAGGACAAATATTTTCACAGCTTGAAGAAAGCGATCTAATAGGTAAAAATAACCAGTTTGAAAATAATCAGTTTCAACTCCACTGCAGCAGTGTCTTCTTGAAAATCAAAATGCTCCATGACACAAGTAGAGAACGTTTCAGCACGATTTGACAAACTGCAACATTTGAAATCCTTCTGAAATCTCGGAAAGCGTTTGTTGAGTTCACTTCTCAAATCTGAAATAATTTCCACATATTTTCTGCTATTGTAAGGAGGCAGTGAGGATCCTTGCTTGTCAAGGGTATGTTTCATACAGGCAAAGTGTTTGTATTCACCTTGGATGATACTTTTTTCCGACAGTTCCAGCTTTTCTAAGAATGAAGCAACATTTGAAACTATTCCATCAATATCTATATCCTTACCTTGAAGCTGCAAGTTAAGGCTATTTCACTTTTCGGTGATGTCTGCGAGAAAAAGAAAATCCTGCAATGAAACAGGATCTTCTAAGTTCATGGAAGAATTCACTTCGTTCTTTCAAAAATTCTACTAAGGCAGGAAGCAACTCTTGAAAACGTTGGAAAATTCTGCCTCTATGTAACTAACGAAATTCCGTATGAAGCAGATCACATCGCTGGCAATCTAGGTCATCAATCAGTGCTCTGAATTCCATGTGCTCTAACTCTGTTTACCATTTTATGGCCGTTTTCATTATATTGTTCATACTTAAAAACCTTTCCACACAGTAGTTCCTGGTGTACTGCACAACGGTAAGAAAGAGATTTTAGAAAGCCGTTGTCTTTGACACAAGGTTATGAATCCCTTCTCTCTGCCTACCATCATAGGAGATCCATCAGTTGCTAAGCCCACCAACTTACTTATAGGAATATTTTCAATGTTGATAAGACCTTTAACTGCTAAAAATATGTCCTGTCTTGTATCGTGTCCTGTTAACAGTATAATCTTTAACAGCTCCTCTCTTATTTCAAAATTATCAAAAACCATTCTTGCAAAAATGGCCAACTAAGCTGTATCAACTATATCAGTCGATTAATCAAGTTGCAGGGTGAAATAGCTGCAGCGATCAAAGTCAGTTCTAAGTTGTGAGGTAATATCAGAACTCATAATGTCAACCCTTCTCATTACTGCATTTGCAGAAAGCCGTACAGATTAAATAGCAGACATTATCTCAGTTTTATTATTGAAACTATGAAATAATGCATGCCCAGCTTCTAAAAATGCAGTTTTGATTATTTCACCCTCTTCATATGGTTTCTTACTCTGTGCAATAATAGTTGAAACTTGAAATGACGCCTCAGGTGCTGCTTTATTCTTGTTTAATGGTATTAAAAAAGTTTAGACTTTAGCTACCTTACCTTTCCTTTGATCAGAATTCAGTGGGAAGTCCTTTCAATCCCTGCGTGACCGGTTTTGAAGCGAAGTTCGACATTCCCTTTCTTCCCAACAGATAGATTTGCATAGCACAGTAAGCACACATTTGTCCTTTACCTGGGTAAAGAAGTAATTGGTTTTCCATTCTGAATAAAAGTGATAAATTTTTTGTGTTTTGCTTGAACACTCCATCATTAGAACAGACCTAGTTTAGTACCAATGCGTAAATCAATCTTGCAAATGTTTAATACACACACGAAAAACATAATGTGCACAACCTCACGTGTATACAGTCAACTATGAGATGAAGCTGACAATGGCAGTTAAGCAGGAGAGACAAGCAGTTGTTATCGTCAATGCCCCCGTCGTCAGCGCCAGCTTAGTGGAGGAATCAAGGTTAGCCAATCAGAGCATTAACGTGATCTACCAAAAATGTCCCCGCAAGCTACTAGTAGCTCTCAATTGACAGTTTGACGATCACTGAGATAGCTCGAAACACACATCATCTATGGTTCCAAACAAAAATCCTTTTTACTGCGATGTAATGCTTAATGTTACATAAAATGAGTTGAAGAAGAAAATAAAATCTAAAAATTCAAAAGAAAGCAAAGTATGTGTACTTAATATAAAGATTAAGTAATATGTTAGGAATGAAAGAAAGGCTAGCATAAAGTTACTCTTGATAAAAAAATGCAGGAATTATATCAAAGACAGTCAAATGCCAGAAAAACTGGTACAGAAGTGCATAAGCAAAATAATGCAGTACTAAGTCCAAAATCCAGATGTCTAATATCCAAAACAGTCTAATGGCTGGACTTCTGTACCACTAATAACTTATTTTAGAATTTTTTTTTTTTTGTGGATCTAGAGAAACAATTAGATTCCAAGAGTAGCATCTCACTTTAGCATCTGCCTAATGCTTCTTGCATAAACATAAGACTTTTTCATAAAAAAGCATCGATTTTGATTTTTTATTTCCTTTGGTACTACATAAAAGACCTCCATATTGAAGAAACACAATCAATTATTAGTATTAATGAGTACCATCAATAATTTGGCTCTGCAGCCACATTTTGCTTGACATATATCTCAAATCAAAACACTTCACCAAAGTTCATAACTGATTTTACATTTACTGAACATCTTATTACCATGACATGAAATTAGTAAAACGGTTTTTTATTATTTTTTGTTTTAATCACAACTTCACCTTATGACAAGTGAAAAGACTCATGCAGCAATGTCTAAAACCCTTTTTTAAAAATTAATTGTAACTGAATACTAAACAGCATCGTAACCTTCTACGTTGATGAAGATGATCACTTGGCAATGATTGCACACTTGTGCCAGCTATGATGCGAAGTGCTGTGAGTGATGAGAAGGAAAATTTTAACAAATTTCTTTCCATATGCAAAAATATTTTGTAAATCATGTGCATAAGCTGAAAGACTAATTCAAGCTTAACTTCCTCAGTTTGTAACAGAAACAAGACAAAATTTACCTGAAAATCATGTTAAATGAACTTAAGCCACCAACAGTATTCAGTGGCTGCTAGCTAAGCTTTATGATGATTTGAAGGTTTTTAGACATCTCAAACAAAAAGCAAAATTTTCAGTAAATGAAATTTGTGAAGAAATATGGAGAAGTGGTAACAAATGATGATATAACAAAAATACTCCATCGCGACGACAATACTCAAATAACCAATCAACCAACGGACAGCGAAATCTGAAGCGTAGTTCTAAATCTAGAAAATATTGTTACCGATAGTCAAGAAAAAATCAACTTATTCAGAATGAAAACAACTTCGACTAGATATTTAGTGAGTCATGGCAATTTCTGACTTGAACAATGGAATTTTGTAACTGAACAAGAAATTATGATTGTCTATAAAATTAAAAACAAAGTATTATTACAAAAAAACAGCAAAATTTAAACAACTTGTATTGAAAAAAATGTTTAAGAAAGCAAAGAAATAAACATTGAGTCTTTCTTTTTGTAAATTTTGATTTCTTACGTCAAAGTCTTCATTATTTCACAAACACCTATTACATATGTAGGAAATGACTACTTAACTGCAACTGAATTAAGTAACCATGATGATTAGTGTTCTAGATTAGTGTTCAGGGTAATAAGAGCAATGATGACTTCTAAAGAAAATCAACTAAATTTTTTAGGTTAATAATCAAAGTATATTTAGGAGACTTGAAATACTGGAATGAATTTTGGAAATCATTTGAAAGTACTACTGACCGAAATGATTCACTCTCGAAAATTAATTTTCCTACTTAAAAGCATATTTGATTGGAGGAGCAGTAAATAGATAATCTGGTTTCAATTAACTTTTTTCGGGTTTGGGATGTATTTGAAGTAGAGAATGTGCAGACATACACGTCTCAAGAAATTTAAGTAAATTATGCAGATTTAAAATTTACTCTTTAATATGGAAGTTTAAGACCCTGCTGATCAGTTTTTCTGCTCTTTCCTGTTAAAATATTTGACTAAATGGCCCTAATACATAAAAAATTGGGCCTTATAGACCACAGGAAATGGCTAATTGACAACTGCACCAAGTTAGTTAAAGATAATTTTGGTCATAAAGTAATCATAACTGATTCTTTTATAAATAAAATTTTAAACTGGCAAAGCGTTAAAAATTCTTCCAATGTTACAGCTTTGAGAAAGTTCTATAATGAACTAAACATTGCTTTACAAAATTTAGATTCAATGTAAGAGGATACAAAATCCCATGGTCCATTTTTGATTTCAATTGCCCCAAATTTATTGCCAGAAAATTTTTAGCTTTTTGTGACAGAAGTTTCTCAACAAATTCAGATAATTTCCAGACATTCAAATGTTATATTTTAGTTGTCATTTATAAATTTGACAAATTTAAATTTTGCAATGAGAAATTTATATAATTTATATTTTGTCACAACATCGTGGACCCTAATGTTTATCTTGCAGAAATTTCCATGATAAATTACTTGAAATTTATTAGATATATTCATTCAATCACTCACTTCTTGGCAAGGCAAAAACACATAAGACCTCAAAATATCTTTATTAAAGTTGAAAAATATAAAACACCAAATACAGTTAAAAAATAATAAACTATTTTTACAATTAAATTTAGAATTTCTATCCATAAACAAAGCAATTCGTTCAGTGGCCATGAAGGCAGATTTTTTGGTGCACAAAAAAAAAAAAAGTAATTTGGGTCCCACTCGGCAAAAAGATGCTGAAGGTGCAGAAAAGGTGTAATTCCCTATACTGCTAAATTTCAAATGTAAATAAATATGGCTGCTATGGTAAAAAAATTAGCCTTAGCCACATATAAAAACCTTTTAAATTATTGATAATTCTACAACTATTGCATGCAGATTAACTAAAGGCATAAAAACCTTAACTCGAAGACAAGAACAACACAATTATTTTTAAAGCAAAAAATGCACAATTTACCAATATATAAAAATTAAAAAAAAAATGAGCTTATGGAGCCGAGTAACAAAGTTGGTATATATGTATATATATTTATATACTTTTTGTATGACTGCAACCAAAAAGGGAGGTGCATAACTACATGTTATGGCAGTCCTATATATAAAATTTCAATGTTCTGAAGCTAATTGTTTTTGAGTTTGGCGAGATACATATGTATGTACATACGCACAGACATCATGAAAAAAATCTCTTCTGAATCCATTTTAAATCCTTTTTGCAATCCATTTTAAGATAAAAAGTTTCATTTTGCCCTTACGTAGAGATGACACTAAAAAACATCGTTAAATTGCATTCGACAGCGGTCGAAACATATATTTTCGTTGAAATATGATACTCAAAATATATTGTGATTACAATACTTCCTTTACTTCATACGAGGAAGTAAAAATAAAATGAATTTGTTAGCTGACATGTACAAAAATGTCTGGAAAGCATTACGTGTCAGCGATTTAAATGCCCTTTAAAGCATTTAAATGAGCCTACAGCAATTCTTTATAAAATATTTAAAATGCACCGCAATTTAGAAACTTTTTACATATACATACATTGTTTATTTTTGAGAATAAAAAATGAAATTTTGAAAATACAACTTCGACAAGGAACATTCAGAAGAAAATTTTGGAAATCTGAATGTCCCTTGTCTGTTTAACTCTGGACGAGTCCATTTTTTGAGTTCTTAACAATCAAATTGCCCCTCTGTGTGGCATGGGCCCCATGTTGGGAAACATGGCTTTAGAGGGAGATAAAATTTTTAATATTATCAGATTTCATGTTTGGTGTCATTCACATCACAAATGATACTAAATTATACAAAAACACGTTGATAAACAATTATTACACTACCAAGAATGCTGCATTTAGCATTAAAACAGAATTTTTAAATATGCAAGTATTTTCATAATTAAACAGTTTCAGCATTTTCATGAAAAACAAAACTCAGTGTTTACATCTTATTTTAATAATTTTTAATCGATATATACAAAATTTCCTCACTTTATTACAAAAAAATAATATGAATTGCTAATTCTGAAATACAGAGATATTACTAAAATTTGAGATTATGTTGTATTTTTATTTCTTAAATGTTTAGCAGGAAATAAATGTCATTTAAAAGAATACTACAAACAGAAATTCTCACATGTTGTATCAAACTTTTATCAGTGAATTTAACTGAACTATCACTAGAAGAAGTGTTTACTACAGCAGTGTTGTAGCCTAAAACGAAATCTTTGAAATCTGTTTATATCACATGGTCATACGTTAATCTCTGCTACAATTCAATAAAAATATGATACATAGACTGATTTATTCTTTTATCAAGAACAGAAACTTCTTTGTCTCCATTGGAAATGATAAATCAGATCTCCAATACATCAGAGCAGGTATAGCACAGGGCTCTATTTTGGGCCCTGTTCTCTATCTATTCTATGTAGCCGACTTTCCAAACGTACATAAAGATTTAAATAACTTCCTCGGATGCTATGCTGACGATACGGCGCTTGCAGTTAAGTCACTTAGCCCCACCATAGCAATCAATAAACTGCAGGAAATTATGCTGCATATTGAACACTGGTGTACAAAATGGAGGATTGCAATTAATGCTGACAAGTCACAGCATATGAGTATTGGCAAAAAACTTTCCCGTAATCCACCTGATGTGAAATTAAAATTATTTAATACTGAAGTTCCACTTGTTACTAAAGCCAAATACTTAGGAGTGACTATTAGTCAAAAATTCACCTGGTCTGAACATATCAAGAATGTACGTAGTAAAGCTTATGGCACAATGAAAAGTCTCATGCCTATGTTAGGCAGATACTCTCAACTTGATTTAAAGCGCAAAAGGCATATTTATACTGCTATTGTCCGCCCGATTATGTGCTATGCCTCTCCTGTCTGGGTAACTGTTAGCAACAGAGAACTTCATAAAATTCAAGTCTTACAAAATAAATTCTTGTGACTTATCACTGACGCTCACTACTTCGTTTCAAATGAAACTTTACACAGGGACTTAAAAATTGAATACATCAAGGACTTCATTCATAGAATGAATGAAACTTTTTTCAAAAAAGCACTGACTTGCCCCTTCTTACATCAATTTGAAGTCTTCAACTATATCATCTTCGAAGAAGACAAAAAAATCCGTCCGCTTGTAGCCCACCTTTGTGGTTCAAACTTTCCTACGTAATACTTGTACTGCTTTTTAATTGACATTGTATTTATTTGTATTATATGTCATTTTGCACTTGCACTTTTATGTTTTGTATTATACCTGTATATAATGTATATATTCTGTTTTGCACTGTTATGTAACTATATTATGTATTCCCACATGTCAGGAACAATATGTGATCACTCGATCAGTCTTGCATTCCCTTTTGCAACTTTCTTTGGACCTCCTCTCTACTGACACTGGGTCACCCCCCTCCTTCCACTTCCATCCCTCCATCCTTCACTTATCATGATCTTTTACTGTCATGTGCCTTTTGGCAAAGTTATCAGGAGCCGATAACACTGCATTAACTAGCAGCACTTCGGCTATATCTATATGGACTGGACTGAATGATACGTAGAGAAATATAGCAATCTAACACTAATCTAGTCATGTGAGGGTACACTTTTCTGTACACACTCAGCATTTGCCTGTACATAACTGTAACGGACTATATTTTAATGCTACGAAAACATGTCAGATACAAAGTAGGAATATATCATAATAATAGAATGCAATTCTAATAAGCCAAACGTCTTGCAATTTTAAATCTAAATGTCTGATCTCAAACTTAATATACAAATGGCTAGACTATATTTTTCTGCCCATCTTAAAACAATATATGTAGGAATAATAATGCGCCATTTAGCTTACAGCTCTTGGCTTATCTTGGTGCAGCTGGCTCTTATCAATGAGTGTGCAGTAATGTCATGTGATAACACCATCTTTCTGCAGTTGTATTGTAATGCATATATTGCATTCGCTTCTACGTTTTGCTTTTCTACTGTGTCCTTAATCTGTAAACGCCCATCTGTTTAATTAAAATGTTGATTAATTATATATTCTGACTCTGCTCATTTTCCCTTCAATGGTTATGGGCCCAGGAATGTTTCAACTGTGTCTAAAGTAACAAAGTATTTAATTCAAGATGGACTTTTTGAATTTTGAGCTGTGAACTCGCTCGTAAGCCAAATCGAAGGTAAGAAGCATTCTGTTAAGCCATTTTTTAATCGCTCTAATCTTCTTGTGGCTGTGAAAGCTGTACAGTATATCGCATTTGACTACTATAGAAAAGCTCGGAAAAGATAATTTTGACAGTTGGAAACTGCAAACAGAAGCCATATTAATTAAAAATGACCATTGGGATTATGTGACTTGTAAAATATTGAAACCTGCTGAAGGAACAGAGGACAATAATAAATGGTTCCAAGCTGATCAAAAAGCTCGTGCAGATATAATTCTTGCCATTAATTCTAGTGAATTGTGTCATATAAAACACTGTTTGACAGCGAAAGCTGTATGGGATAAACAGAAAACCGTGTATGAATTAAAAGGACATGCGAAGAAAGCTACTCTATTAAAACAGCTTTTATTTAGAAAAATGTCTGAAAGCGAAACGATATCTGAACATTTGAACAGTTTCTTCGAAATAGTTGACAAGCTTAAAGAAATGGAAATTGACATAGCTGGTAATTTATTATCGATTTTTCTGCTCTACAGTATTCCAGAAAACTTCGAAAATTTTAGGTGTGCCATAGAATCAAGAGATGAATTACCTAGTCCCGAGGCTTTGAAAATAAAAATGCTAGAAGAATGGGAAGCAAGAAAAGGAAAAACGTCTCAGGATTCACAAAATGCATACTATACTGAAAATGAAAGAAGGACTCAAGAACAGAAGAAAAATGAAAAATGGAATGTAAATTCAAACAAAAATTTTACAGCTACAAGAAATTATCACAACTTGAAGTGTAACTACTGTTCGAAAATTGGACACAAGGCATCTGAATGTAGAAAGAAAATAGCTGATAGAAAATATGCACAGTTAAATAAAGGAAATCAAGGTTCGATGATGGCGAGTTTGGCTGTGAATGATACTTATCAACAGACTTCCCCATGGTGCTTAGATAGTGGCAGTACATCTCACATGTCCAACGATAGAAGTTTATTTTCAGAATTTCAACCTCGAATAAATTCCAAGATAGAGCTAGCAGTTGACAAAACCGCAGAAATCATAGGAATTGGAACTGTCCTTATAACAGTACCTAATGGAAATGGGACAACTAACCTTACACTCAAAAATGTGCTGTGTGTCCTTGAATTAAAGTGTAATTTGCTATCAACTTCTAAAGCCACTGTAAATAATCGTTCAGTGCTTTTTACAGAACGGCATGCTAAAATAATAGAACCGAACGGATATATACTAGTGCAGGCTACTTAAATTGTGATCTTTACTATATATATCCAAGGACCAAAAGAGCTGCAATAGCACAGGTGAGTGATTTTGTAAAGTGGCATCTTAAACTGGGTCACTTAAATGAGTCTGATTTGAAAAGAGTTAAATCTTATAACATGGTTAGAAATCTAAATTTCAATGATAACGAATCTTTAAAAGACTATAAAGTTTGTATCTGTGGTAAACAAACTGTGTTATTTCAGAGTGATGAGTTATTATATTTAATTAAATCAGATTTGTGTGGTCCTATGAGAGTTCCATCTTATGCTGGTTCACGTTATTTTGTCACCTTTATAGACGATAAATCATGTTATGTTGAAGTTAGTTTTCTTAAAACTAAAGACAAAGTAAAAAGTGCATTCATCAAATATAAAGCTGCAGTCGAAAATCGTCTAGGAAAGAAAATAAAAATCCTTCGTACTGATAACGGTCTCGAATATAGTGGAGAAGAATTTAATAAATATCTTCAAGAATGCGGGATTAAACGAGAATTCTCGGCACCCATGACTCCTCCAACTGTTTCTTACTTCAAGATATTTGGGCAGAAATGTTTCGTACTTAATAAAAGGTCTAAAGGAAAATTCGATCCTAGATCAGAAGAGTATATTTTTGTAGGATACTCAAATGAATCAAAAGCATACAGGCTGTGGAATAAAAATTCCAGAAAAATCGTTATAAGCCGTGATGTTAGATTTATTGATGAATTTGAAAACTCTACGAACTGTGATAAAGATCTAGAAGTTTTATTTCCTGAAAATGTTCCTGATAAAAAGAAGGAAGAACCTTTGCAGGTAGAGAAAATATCAGTTGATGAATCAGAAGACCCCTCGAATATGGAAGAAACATCAGCTGAGTCATCAAATAATGAAGCTTCTAATTCTGAAGCAATACCTGAAATGCAGATTAAAAGGGGGCGAGGTAGACCAAAGAAAGAGTACCACTATGTAAACACGAAAGAAGAAGAAACACAAATTGCTGAAGAAGATATAAATCCAACATTGGAAGCTTTAAATGGAAGTCATGCTGAAGACTGGCATAAGGCCATGCAGAGTGAATATGAAGCACTTGTTAAAAATGGAGCACGGAAATTAGTAAAACGACCACAAAACAAGAAGGTAATAAGATGTCGTTGGATTCTTAGAACCAAATATAATCCAGACGGAACAGTTCAAAATAGGAAAGCTCGATTAGTTGCCAGAGGATTTGCATAGGAACCTGGAATCGATTTTGATGAAACTTTTGCTCCAGTAGCCAGAGCAAGTTCTATAAGAACTGTGATTGCATACAGTGCTGAACGAGACCTTACTCTATATAAACTAGATTTTATAATGGCATATGTTAACGGAGATTTAAAAAAAGAAATTTTCATGGAACAAGCTAAAGGTTTTGAAGACCAAAGTAAACTTGACTATGTTTATGCTTTGCAAAAATCTCTGTACGGTTTGAAACAAAGTGGAAGACAGTGGTATGAAAAATTAGACAAAAAAACTTAAACATTTTGGATTACAACCATTACAATCAGACAAGTGTGTTTACAAGATGAAAACATCTCAAGGTGAGTTAATTCTAATTTTATATGTAGATGATTTAATAATAGCAACAAATAACTGTGATTTATATGCTGAGCTTAAAGATTACCTTTCTAAAGAATTTCAGGTTAAAGATTTAGGCAAACTTCATTATTGTCTTGGAATAGAATTTAATCAAGATATAGATAATAATTCTATTAGTTTATCTCAGCGAAATATGTTGATAACATTCTGAAAAGGTTTAATATGCAAGATGCAAAACCAGTAGCAACTCCTTTAGATCCTAGTGTAAAATTAAGTAAAGAAATATGTCCTTCTGAAAGTGAAAAGGAAGAAATGAACAGTGTACCTTATCACCATCTAATTGGTTCTCTGATGTATCTTTCTGTGTTTACTGGACCGGATTTACATACGCTGTTAGTTACCTGAGCCAATTTAACAATAATTATGGAAAATTACGCTGGTTGGCTACAAAGTGCCTCCTTAGATAATTGAAAGGAACTAAAAATTATTGTCTGAAATTTCAGAAGACTGGAAAAACGCTTGTAGGGTACACCGATGCCGATTGGGCATCTGATGTTAATACTAGAAAATCCTATACAGGTTATCTATTCAAACTTGCCGGAAATCCCATCACTTGGGAATCAAGAAAACAACAAACTGTTGCATTATCAAGTACTGAGGCAGAGTACATCAGTCTTTCAGAGAGTGCTAAAGAAGCAGTTTATTTACGTCATTTTCTTAAAGAATTAAATTTTAATGTTGAATATCCAACCATTATATATTGTGATAATCAAGGTGCACAAAAGATTACGAAAAATTCAGTTTACCACTGACGCACTAAACATATTGATATAAGACATCACTTCATACGTGAGATTTATAAGAGATATGAAATAGACGTTAAATATGTGCCAACAAAGGAAATGCCTGCTGATATACTGACAAAAGCATTGACTGCTTCTTAACATTCTAACTGTTGTAAATTAATTGGAATGACTGTAAATGATTAGTGTTTGTTATACTAATTATTTTTTTTAGCTAAACGTCAAAAGGGGGATTGTAGGAATAATAATGCATCATTTAGCTTACAGCTCTTGGCTTATCTTGGCGCAGTTGGCTCTTATCAATGAGTGCGAAGTAATGTCATGTGATAATGCTATCTCTCTGCAGTTGTATTGTATGCATACGCTGCATTCGCTTCTACGTTTTGCTTTTCTACTGTGTGTGTCCTTAATCTGTAAACGTCCATCTGTTTAATTAAAATGTTGATTAATTACATATTCTGACTCTGCTCATTTTCCCTTCAATATAGATGGCAGATTAAATATCCACTCTGTTGCAAAAAACATATGCACCTAGAAAGGATTGAGCCACAATTACGAAACTTGGCAGTACTACAGTGTTCGAGTAGATAAACAAATGATCAAAAATTGCGGAAAAAAAGTGTTTTATTAATGAGTAACAATAGAAATAATGTGAAAACCAATAGGTGGTAAAGCTACCCACACAAGCCGATACTTTATTGGGCATGGAGTCTATTAAGTTGCCAGTGCTTGCCTCTGTGTGGTAGACTGTGCCACAAATGCAGCTACTGGCCAATGAGTTGGAATGTATTTGTACAAAGCTGAATTTGCCTGCTCAACATGCCCCAAACATGTTCAATAGGTGACAAATCTGGCAGGCCAGTTGAAGACATTATTGCGAAAGTCGAGCTGTATGTGGATGATCATGCTGAAAAACAAAATCTGGATGACCTGCTGCAAAATGTTATCAACGTACTGGCAAGCAGTCAGAGTACCTTGCAGTGTGACTAATGGTGAACAGCTATCGCAGCTAATCGTTCCCCAGACCATCATATTCTGTGTTCTGGCTGTGTGCCACTTGATAACAAATGGTACACTGGGTTGCTCACATCTCCATCTCCAGACATGCACGTGGCAGTCATCAGCATTGAGAGAAAAGTGTCATTCGCTGCTGAAGATCAGATTTTTCCATTCAGACACTGACCAGTTTGAGTGAAAGTGGTACCATGCAAGACAACACTGCTTATGGTGGAGTATCAATGTCAAGCATCTTAATAGTTGTCAAGAACCATATGCAGTGTCATCTAGTCCTCTGTGAATAATATCACTGGATATCACAGGATGGGTGCAAGCAGGATCGGTTGAATCGATGATGGCACAACTGTTGGTGCAGACGTGGCAGCTTTTTTAATTCTGCAATCATCTCACACACTGGTGGCATGGGGACTGCCTGAGCCATTATAGTGGCTGATTTTGCTTCCGCTGAGCCACTTCCAACAAAGGACAACGACCATACTGCTTCGACCAATATGGCGGCCAATCCTCCTGTTGGACAAATTGGCCTCTTTTAGCCATATGATGCAACCCCTTCCTGACAACTGTTCATAATGCCGCCGAGTACGTCTTAAAGGCATCTCTCGTTACAATGTCGTGTATCCAAGGTGTAGTACGGTTGTAAATGCTCGTCACTTGTTCCATCTGCCTTTTTAATTTCTACCAGTGCACTTCAGGCATACGTTGTATCACTCCACAATGCTGATTAGCGCTGCAAGTATAATCCTTCACACAACTCGTAAAAACACATTCGCATATCACGTTTCATAATTGCGGCACAATTTTTTTCGGGATGCATATTTTTTTGCAGCAGCAGTGTATAATAAACATATATTGACAATCTTTTAACTTATAATTTAGCATTCCCATGAAAATAAAGTACATTTACTTAGTTTTACCCAAAGAATGACAGTATAGCAGTTAACTACACTTTTACTCTCAACATATCAAACTGAGTGATTACAAGTTTTAGTAACAATGCCTTAAAATGTACATGGTCACCTTATGAACCCACCTTATATTTGAGCCAGTATGGTGGTTTATGGGGCACTTAAAATAAAATAAAAATTCTGAATATAACACAATTTCTACCATTAATGTTGCTTCTGAAGTTTAAGGCAACACAGTTTCTTCAGATATTTACATAACAACTAACTTATTTGCTATAGATTATCACAAGAAATATTACCATTCCTAGAATCTGGAGGGGTAAGAAATGATACAGAAAAAGAAGACCTAGAGTCAATACTGCCCAGCTCATATCATCCAAACGTTCAACAGTATAAATACCTAGAGATTCAAAAGATTTAACATCACACAAACTGGAAAAGAAAATATGCATTATAATACTTGTCACAGTGAAAGGGAATATATAGAAAGTACATGCTTTCTGCAGAAATGAAAATCAAATGAAATTTTTAAACTTTATCTAAGCAATAGGTACACATGGAAACAGTATTAACTATAAACTGAGACCTTCTTAACTGAAACATATCTCATTATATTGGCGAATTAAAAATATAACTATAACATACATAAGCAATTACACAAAATTAGTCATTACTCAGTTTTTTTATAAAACTTTCCTTCCCCAGTTAACAGTATTAATACATAAAATATAATGACACATAATATATTCAGAGAAGCAAAAGAATTTATTTTCTAAAATCAAAATTGTCAAAACACATGGTGAAATGCTAAACAAAAATAAAGAATAAAGTAATGTGAATTTGAATTAAATAAAATGTAAGCTGATAAAATATTAATAATGTAAGTTAAATCAATGATAAATGCATTAGTAAAATAATTACATAATGAAAAGTATATAAAATAATAAAAAAAAATGGAAGCTGAGTCAACAATGACAACATAACTTTAAATATGTTAGTGAAGTACATTGCTTTACAGCCAAAGTGAAAATTTCTTGTAAGATAATTAAACTGGTTTCTAAACTCATCAGAGAAAAATTTAGAAGCATCAGTGACTTTCCTGATCCTATTATGATGCCAACATTCAGATGGTAGAACATCTGTTAGGTTCCTCTTAAACAAATATTCATTCTGAATGCGATGGTAACAACACATATGATGTTGGCACATCAGGACAATGTCTGTCTGATGGAAGAACAGGGATGGCTCTGTGTTGTTTTATATCTGATTAGAGTAGTAAAACAATGACCATGGAGAAATGTGAAATAGGATTGCTTCAATGACAGATGCCAAATAGGATCAATTCAGCTATTTTTTAATGTGTTTAGACAATGAGAACCATCAAGGAATATAATACATTCTCTTCAGAAGCACATCAGTATATTTTCCTGGTAATGTATAATTTAATAATCTTATAATGTATAAGGCATTTCTCCCGCCTCCTTAGCATGCCTTCGTGGTGCAGTGATCAGCAAGCTCAGTGCGTATTCGAGAGGTCCGTGGTTTGAACAACGGCAAGGGCACTACTAATTTTTCATCTCTCCTGCTTTAAAAAAATACCTAATATCTATACAGTGGTGCCTGAACTGACGTTGCTACGTGTTAGAAGTTAGTTGCACTTTATCTGAACCAGAGAGCGACATAGCTTTGTGTAGATTTGAAGTTGTAACCCAGTTAATATACAGTATTTAATATAAAGTTCCAATAAGCCACTTTAAGTACCAAAGATGATAGACTGTTTTGTATTATTTTATATAAGTCTCATTAGCTGCAAAGAATAAATTTTTACATTTTTGTCTTCTATTTTTCATACAATAAGGGTTAAGGAAATGAGATAACTCACCTTAACATGTAGAGATAACCCCCAAGGGTGAGAAGTTACTTATAAATAACTAAATACGTATTTAGATACTCTTAGTCATAATAAATTTACAGGGTCGCAATTATAACTTTTTTTTCTAAAAAATATCCATTAAAAAGCATTAATAGCATTTTACAACAGTTATTATTTATGATAATGATTCTAAAATGATATTAGGATGAATATGCATTAAAAGTTAGAAAAAAATCTGCTTTGCAGCAACAAACAAAATATTTATGCATCTTTTTAACTTGAAAAATTTCCACATATTTTAGCTAATTCTTATTTACGTCCTTCACTTTCTGCACCTTTTTTAAGATCATTTCAATAAACAAATCAATGTTCCCAATAGTATCTATTTCAGCTCCTAATTTGTTAATATTTCAACAATATGGCTATGAAGAATATTTTTCTCTCTATAGGGTCTATTCCTTTTTCAATAAATTTCCTTTTCATTTTAGAATTTTCTGATTTAATTTTAGATTTTTGTTATTCTAAAGAATTCCATGTACTTAGAATGTATAAAAGAAAGTGCTAATTTTATTTCTTTAAAAACATGAGTATTAAAAATAAATATGAAATGTTACAAGATCAAGACCAGCACTGGAGCTACTGTGGCAGAATTTTTAGAATTTACTGAAACACCCATCAGAAAAATTTAGGGCAGGCAGTGAGGTATGTAAGGTGCACTGAGACACATATGATGAATTTTTAATCAATTGTTGGTTTCAATTTCTTTGATGCTTGTGTCTAGAAGGAAAAGAAAATTAGGGCAAGATAAACACATTAAGAGAAAGACTTTTGGGATAAAAAGGAGAACATTCAAATAATTTTCTTTTCACTGTTCTTCCAAAAATTCTTCAAAAGATAATTAAGTCATGAAAATTTCCTATAAAACACATCCATTATGTGTTAATAACCATGAAGACACTTTTTATTTCATCCCATTTCTGTGAAAATTGCAGGCCTATAAATTTTGCCTTCAAAATAACAGTCTATAAATCTTGCCTCCAGACCTTCTGAAGTGCAACGTCTAAAATCTGAAAGAAAAATTATCCCTACCAACTCTGTAACAGCAAAAAGCCAGATTTTCGGGGGGGGGGAGAAATTCAGAAAAGAGAAGTTTAAAGTGAATTTCCAAGAGAAACTGATACTCACTTAAATATTCTGAAACAATTACAAGGGAAAATCTCTTTATATATATATGGAACATATATATATAATGAAATTCATTTTTTAATAATTAGTTTTCTAAGAAGTGTTTTGGAAACTGTGCTCATAGCATTTATTATCTTGCTTATTTTTCAGAACCAAGGTTTTTAAAGTCACCGAAAAGGCAATTAACGTCACTTTAAAATAAAGTAGGAGAAAATAAAAATGTTTTATTTTAATGCTATTTCTTAAATATAATTTTAATTTATTATCTTTATATTTATCAGAGTTATGTTGTAAAAAAATGGTTAAAAACTGATTTTGAAATCGCCAAATTTAGCACTGCATAATAAAAGAACTTATAATCTAAAAAAGGGGGGAGTTGTTTCTGATGTAATAATATTTTATGAATTCTTCATTTGCAAAAAAAAGCAATTCTTTCAAAAAAAAAAGAGAGAGAGACAGAAATATCAGATAAGTAAAATTAAAGACTTTTCCCAGTTTTGGCTGAAATTAAAAACTTTCAAGTAAATCTAAGGCACATACGAACCCTGTTATTAGAAGTACAGCAGTGGTTTCAACTTTGGATTTGGATGGACGAATACTAATGTACCAATTCTGTGTCTCCGAAACTCTACTTACATCAAATTACACTAAATTAACATTTTTCATTATTTGCCCACAAGTCTGTTTTTCTAAAACACATCAGAACTCGGCACAATCTATCAGCAATTTCTACAGATATAACCTTCATAAAAATACTATTAAAACATGGAATAATGCCTCCTAGCTGGCCAAGTATGTCATCATGCAATTTTGAAATAATCTAGGAGGAAAATTTAACTCCATATTGCGAACATTCTATGTTAAAAGCACCTCTATGTGCAATAATAGTCTGACCTTCAATAGATTTATCATCCACTGAATGTAGAAAGTAAGAATAAGTTAAAACAATTTTTGCTTCCTCTTAAATTAAATTATGCATTTAAGTTAAAAATACAATAAATATTGTCTTTCATTGAAGCATTTAAAGTGATTTTAGAATCTCTACATAAATGTTCAATGGATGGTTTGATTGAAGGAACAACCCATGTTAAACAACCATGATTTGCAGTGGGTTCACCGAGATCAATGAAAAATTTACCTAAAGGAATGTTAATTTTTTAATGTAAGCAAGAGTTACAGTTTTTGCTTTACAACAAATTGGATTTATAGCAGAAGAAATTGAAAGTGATATTAAAAAAGGCCTTATGTACCTTTATAAAAGCCTTACGTTTTGCTAAAAGTATCACCAAATTCCATAATTACACTCTCAATCAAATAAGGATTAACTGAATTTATACCCACTAGACTCTATAAGAATTAGAACTAGTCATAACCTAGTACAATATATACACCTTTTGCTCACAATTAATAGCTGAAGTTTTGCCATTTAATCTTTGTGGGTTACTCCAGGTACAGAAAAACTTTCCAAGAGAATTAAATTTCTCTGAAAGACAAATAATTTTACATAACAAAACAGATATAATGAGGTAGAGACATTTTTTTTGGTGAAATATTTTTTGAAGGTAGAAGAAATAATTGAACATGATCTTGACGCAAATTTTACAACACGTTCCTCCTTCGACATAAATCTTTTACTTTTTCTTTACAAAGTCAAATATACTCTTTTGCAATACAATTTATAGAATACACTAAATTACTACTAAAATCTGCAATTATATAACCCATTGAATTATGAGGAATATATTTTTATCAGTATTTACCTTAGAATGGCAAACCATCACAACGTAAGCCTTTTTTTACATTAACTTGCCATCTTAACATTTGCAGTCACTTTTGTCTTCTGCATAGAATCTTTAGTTTGCTTAAGATTACTTTTAAGATTAAAGAATACTTTTTTGTTTACATAATTAGATGAAACTGAGTTACTTTTTCAAAAGGCTTTGAATTACACTGTAAATGTAGTGTAATTACTACATCACATTACTAATTGTAATTTAATAAATGTAGTGTAAATTACTTTGCCTGATGTGCTGCCACTTCTACAGCATATGCCTTTGATACAGCATTTTTTAATGTCACTTTTGATTCTGGACGAAGACTTTGAATCAATTCATTTAATATCCCATACACAAATTGACTTCAAAAGCCATTTAACAAATATCCAAAATTATAGTCTTCCACAAAAAGCACAGTTTAATTATTCTCAACTATGTTGCATTCTTTTACGAAACTGAAATCTACAGTACACCAGAAATAGAGGCTCTCAGACCTGGGACTTTTTCACGGCCTTGCATAGTTAATTGTGCCACTTCCTCTTAGAAGCGATCCAAGGACAAAATTGCACACCGTCAAAGTTTAAAGCACACATGTCAATGGAAAACGGGCTACAGCTTGTTTCCTTCAAAGAGAATGATGTCAAATCAAAGATTGTCCCCCAGTGTTGAGCACGGGAAGCCAAGCCCCCAAGGACAACCTTCGATATCTAATCATGCAACATCCCCACAACCAAGGGGCAGATAAAACAATACAAATATGGTCCCAGCTAAGCCTGAATCTAATCTACCACCAAAGAATCAATGGTTCTAGTTACTGTGAAGAGTGATTATGTTACCCAGGAGCTAAGTATAGGTCTTAGCCAGAGCACCAGGGGTTGATGCAGTTGTCCCTCAGGGAAAATTAAGGGCTGAAATCTACAGCAAACTTTGGTTGCATTTGGAGAAAAATGTTACTTAATATAGTTCCCCATACATTTTTTCCTAATGGTTTCTGTGATAATACTATTGCTCTAAGAATGCTAAATGTTTTATTTTAACAAACGACTGGCAGTGCAGCATACTTTAAATTTTAGCTCATAAGAAATAATCAACATGATCAATACACAAGTCCCATGAATTGTCTATATGTTTTTTTGGCAATGGTACTGCTCAGAAATTTGCATTCCCCTTACTATGCAATGATGACAAGAAAAGGTTAACTGAAACAGGTTAAACTGCATTTAATCTGTAGTGGACGCCACACTACATGTTGCGTTTCTCACTGTCATGGTGCAGTGTTGTTTGGTATGGAATGCTGATGTGGTTGTAGCAGTTGAAGATGGTAGCAACAGGAATCAGTTAGTGTGCCAGATTTCAGTACCAACCAGCATCCACTACATAGCAATGCATCAAATCTAGTCAAATGCTTACCGACAGACATAATGCGAAGTGGACCAAATGGTTATTACTGAAGACTGATACAGTATTTCAGTGTGGCATCCAATGGAATCTACCAGAATTTTTTTAGTAATCTGTACACTGCACATCATTGAAAATTCTCGAAACTATCTCCTCATTCATTCCAATAATTTTGGACACATAACGAAATTCATATGCATCATTGAAAATCCTCAAACTATCTGTCAAATCATACTGATAATTTTGGAAATAGATAAAGTTCATGCACATCAATGAAAATTCTTGAAACTATTTCTCGAATTGTCCCGATACTTTGGACACAGATAACGAAATTCATGCTCACCACTGAAAATTCTCAAAACCACCTCTTGAATCATTAAGATAATTTCAGACATATATAATCTTTGGCTAATAAATCTAGTAGTTCATACCGGGCTATATAAATGCTTTGTCAAGCACATATTCCACCTGTTTACTAGCCAAACTCTTCAATCTAGTTGTTTAGTTTCAAACTGTTTTTAAAATACAAGGCAAATCAATCCAATATTATGGAGACAAAATATACCTGTCACTACTATAACGAATTTATTTCGCAAATGCATATATAACATCATTGAATAACTCTTCATAATTCTATCGGCATGCACATATGTTCGATGTGGAGGCCTTTTGTAGCACAGCAAACGTCTGCACAATAGTTTAGTTCCTAAGCTCTTGCCAAATAGGTGTATGGATCCTTCATATTCTAACCATAAGACCCGTAAAGGTGGTCAAATGACTTATGTGTCATCTTAACTTTCTAAATAAAATAACTCAGAAGGAAGTTTAAAATAAATTATTGTCCACCAAAGAGTTACATAGTACAACTTTCCATTGGGTTACCTAGTGTGTGTACAGAAAATAAATCTCAAATTGAGTTTGAAATGGAGTCTGTAAGCAGAAGATATTTTAGAAAATAAAAGATCAAACTTGAAAAATAAACATTTATGGGAGCAAAATTTCACAACATTATACAACTGCTTGATCCAACTTTTCATTTCACTACTAAGTTTTCATGAAGGATGTGTCAAATGTACATGATGATCGAAAATTAAATAAAAGTATCAACGGATTAAAAGAACTGTAATGCTGGCATCAGAGCCGAGGTTGCTGCAGAATGGCAGTACTAAGAGGTGAAAATTTTAGATATGCCAAGCAGCAAAATGGCTCTAACGTAGTGCGATATTCACCGGCAACTCTAACCTAGCACAGCAAATGCTTCTAACCTAGTGCAAGGTAGAAAGAAAGAAGGTCATCAAACAAGAAATTGAAAAATACAAGAAAATATCACAAGCCAAAGAGTTTCATTAATATCAGTTTTTCAATATCAGCTGATTTTGACAGAAACTTTGGAGAGGAGAGGGGTTTTTGTTCTGTTGATTCCACATTGCTTCATGTAATGTTACTGATATGTAGATTTGGTGATTAAGGTGAAAGATCTCTATCTGGAATACTATTGATAAAATGGGAATTAAACGTTTTGACTAAATTTAAATCGCTGTCGAACCAGTGATTCTTCCCACAACTCCAAATATTTCAGCATGCAGCACCATTGATGATATAAATGATATCTGCCTAGAATTACCAAGGAATTATTACAAAGAAATTTCATGCGGGAAAAGTTTTCATTAAGCATATTTTTGTGAATGGTTGCAAAATATGTGAAGCACTTGCATAAAAATATCCGACTTGCTTAGAGATAGGAAATTAATTTTGAAGGAGTTCTGCAGAAAACTGAGACAACCAAGAGGCTGAAAGTTCACTTTACCAAAAATAAAATTCTCGTACAATTCTTCCACAGATTAAAAGAGCTCTCTGTGGATTGCAGGGCAAAACACGTTTATTCAGCAGTTACTCATGTCATTCAACGACTAAATACAAGTAGTACCGTGCAACGAATAGAAAAATCTCCTGGGTGGATCACAACTGTTGTGAACAATGGGATCACATAGGAATGTAAGAAGATACTGCCTGAAGTAAAATTAACTTGAGAGAAAAAATTTTAGGGAGAATACTTAAATAAAAGTATTAGCATTACGTTTTAAATTAATTTCATATTATTCTATTCCAATGACCATTAGCTGTTCAAAAAGTAACCTAACCAGAATAGCAATTACCAGAAATGGAATTATTTGATCCTCTGACAATGGCACTGCATGATTTCTATTTCAAGTTCAATTTGTATTAAAAAACTGAACTATATTTATTCAAAATCAGTCGTATTTCAGATGGCAAAGGATCGCAAGTAGCTCACAAACCACAGTTTGACCATGTCTGGCATATGGTCTAGAGATTCCAAAGTGTAATAATGAAACTTTATTTTGAAAAATGTCTTCCCAAAAGAAGAATATGCAGTAAATCATGACATTCTTGAACTTGTAAACAATATTTGCAGTTGCAGCTTCCAGATATTTTCAAGTGGTGTCACATCTTTCATGCATCTAAGTTACGTTTATGACTTATATATTATATTTAGTTTTAGTTAGTATATTATGTTTCATTTTAGTTTGATTAGTATTAAGTTAATTGTGTTCTGAACTTCCACATTTAAATTTGAAAACAAACTTTTGTAAGATAAAACTTTGCAATATGTACGGGGTGGGGGGGGCGAATTTGTAATGTATCACTTATGTATTTTCAGGCCTTTTCAGGCCATGTCAAAATTATTTTTACTGCAATAAACTCCTGATGGGATGCTCTCATTACCTCAAGGAGTGTATGCCTTGACAGGGATAGCCATGAGATAATTCCTGCTAAATTCTGGTAGCTACCAGAAGTCTCCACTCTCTGTCACCTGTGAAACAAAATTTCTAGAAAGCTTTTCACAGCAGTTATTTCTATAATATTTGAAACTCATTGGTATTTCTTGAAAAACAGATTAAGCACACAAGTGGTAGTCACTTTCACTCAGGCAATCAATCAACCTCATCAAAGTGTAAAATTGCTCGAAACTACAGTTGCTCCTTCTTGGAAAATTTTAGTAAATAATTTCTAAGAACACAAAATGATAAGCACATAGAACGGGTCAAAATTTAAAATGCCATTATCTATTTCGATTTGCTATGAAGTAAAATGGATTGATGAATAAATATGCTATTTAACTAACTACAATAAAGAATTTTGATTGGTTATTTTCCTTCAACTGAAGGAAAATACTTGTATTTCTGGATGATTC
>KK119940.1:126613-153587 GCA_000611955.2 Stegodyphus mimosarum | reverse complement strand
TCCTTGAATTCTATTCCCCCTCATTCAACACTGGCATGAAGCTTAAGCATACAGCCCTTATGAATTTAGCTTCAATCAAATGGTTACCAGTGAAAATATTGCACAGAAAACAATCTGGAAATCATCATTGCATAAAACATCACAGAAGGAAAAAAAAAATACAGAATATTTCAGATTGAAAATACAGCGATACAAAATATCTTCACAGAAAATAAGGTGGTGCCAAAATTTCCAGAATATCACGACAAACAGAAAAACACTACATTATGGTAAAGAAACAGATATACAGAACATCATGGTAATGAAAAAAGCAGAGACAAAAGCATCACAGAAATGTGGATTATATGTTTCTTAGAGATTTAGAATTGGTCACATCATCATTCACGGTTCTGGTTGATTTTGGTCTTCTGTTGACGTGGCCGCCATAGAAACGTGATGTTTAATAAAGATGTTATTTATGTTCTCATAAATACTTATTACTTTCAGAAGTTATTACTTAGGAAGGTGGTTGATACAAAAGGATTCATTATATTAGTAGGTGATTATTTGCACTTTTATCACATGCACTTTAAAATTAGATAATGTTAAATTTATTTCTAGGTAAAAAGAAGCTGAATTTTAAATTACAGGCTTATCTCTCAAAAAAAATTTCCACTTCGAATTTAATATAGCAGACCATCATAGTGAATATCTTCCATGTAGGACGACCTTAGAAAAGGACTTGTACATCATTTGAACAACTTTCCCTAAATTAACCACCTTTCCGGATTTCTCATTCTATAGTATATTAGGTAATATCTGGAAACAATTTTTCCACAAAGGTTTGAAATGTGTAGAATACAGCTTGAATCGAGCTTAATCGAGTAAAATAAAGCTTGAGGTCTGGTGACTTTGCTGGCCAAGGAAGAGAAGAAACCACATGGAGACAGTACAAAAATATGAAAGTGGTATGTGTAACATTTATTTATATGTTAGATAAGTGGAAAGTAAATATAACAAGATCAGCTACACATTATTTATTATGCTACAAGCTACAACTAATGTTCTATACTACAGTTACAGTTATCATGCATTACAGTTACCGTTATCATAAATACTAAATTATAATTACATATGTGACATCTCCCTTTTTAACAGAAATAATAAAATTATACATACTCTTTTAAATAATAAGGTTTTTTAACAGTCCTACCAGATCGAGTAACGTAGTTATGTCCATTTACAGAATTAGGTGATACAACACTTCTTTCAGAATTTAGTGGCACAATACTTCTGTTATGTATAGGAGAATTTAAAGACAAGTTTAAATTTGGATTTAAAGTCAAATCTGAATTTGGATTTACAGGCAAATCTAAGGTTGGAGTACTCCTACTAATGTCAGGTTCATTTACATCTTCACCTTTGTCACTTTCATTCTCATAATTATTTTGCACTATGAAATTTTTTCGATTAGTTCCTTTAAGAATGTCTCTTCTGTTCCTTTCTATAATTCTTCCATCAGTTCTTATAATCCTGTACGAACGTGGTCTTTCTGCTTGTCCCATAATTTTTCCACTTTCCTTTAGATTTTTCCCTTTTTCATTTATGTACACATTATCTCCTATCTTGAGTGGTTTTAATGGTCTTGCACTTTTGTCATAATACTTCTTTTGTAAGGCTTGTCTCTTTAGTAATTGTTGTTTATGCTCTGCATGTTCTTTAGTTTGAATGAAATTCTCTTTTATAGGTACCAATCCATTCACTTTTCTTCCAAACATCAATTCTGAAGGTGATTTAATTTCAGCTGAAATAGGAGAATTACGATATTCCAGTAATACTAAATATGGATCCTTGTTGCCAATTACAGCTTTTTCTAACATACGCTTGACAGTTTGAATATGCCTTTCAACCATTCCATTCGATTGTGGGTAATTTGGACTTGAAGTTCTGGTTTCAAAGTTCCATCTTCTTGCAAATTCTTTAAATTTTTTGCTACTATATTGTGGACCATTATCAGAATACACTATTTTCGGGATACCATGCCTTGCAAAAAATGATTTCAGTTGTTTTATTACTGCTACACTTGACAAATCTTCCAAATGTCCAATTTCTACATATTTGCTAAAATAGTCTATAACTATTAAATAATCTCTACCTTGAAAATAGAAGAGGTCCGTTCCCAATACTTCCCATGGACCATTAGGTATCTCTTTACATATCATTGGTTCTTTACAATTGGCTTTTTGTAGACTCAAACATATTGGACAATTAAGAACCAAATCTTCAATTTCTTTAGACATTCCTGGCCAATACAATATTTCTCTTGCTTTGTTCTTGCATTTTTCTACTCCTAAATGACCATAATGAATTTTACTTAACATATCTTTACGTAAACTTTTAGGTACAACAACACAAGAATTCTTAAATATTAATCCATTTGCTTCCGATAATTCCTCTCTGAAGTTAAAATATGGTTTTGCAAGTTCTGGAACCATACATTTTGTATCTGGCCATCCAGTTTTAATTAATTTTCTTAAAACTTGTAGTTCTTCATCTTTACCTGTTTCTTGCTGAAAATTTTCCATTTTGTCTTTAGACACTGGTATACTTTCTACAACCATTCCAACATGGGCTTCTATGTCTCCTTCAAAAAAATCAGATCCTTTATCAGTAAATGATCTTGATAATGCATCAGCTATAAAAAGTTCTTTTCCTGGTTTATATTTTATCTCAAACTGATATGGCTGTAATCTTATACGCATTCTTTGTAATCTTACTGGACATTTATTTAATGGCTTCTTGAAAATTGTTTCTAATGGTTTATGATCACTTTCAACTATAAAACATTTACCAAATATATATTGGTGAAATTTCTCACATGCAAATACAATAGCTAAAGTTTCCTTTTCAATTTGAGCGTAATTCTTCTGTGTATCTGTTAATGCTTTAGATGCGTATGCCACTGGCAAATTATTCTGCAATAAGACAGCTCCTAGTCCTTCTTGAGATGCATCTACAGATAAAACTACAGGCATATTTATGTCATAATACTGCAAAACTGGTTTATTTACTAAGATATTTTTTAGTTTTCTAAATGTTTTTTCATGTACTGCATTCCAGTTCCAGACAACATGTTTTTTCAACAAATCTCTTAAACATGATGTCAATTCTGATACATTAGGTATAAATCTAGAAACATAAGTAATCATTCCTAGGAAAGTTTCTAATTCTTTAACATTTTTTGGTGTATTTATATTTATAATAGCCTTAATTTTATCTTCATCTGGTTTTAAACCATCTTTAGAAAATATATGTCCCATATATTTAACTTCATTCGACCCAATTTTGCATTTATTTAAATTAAATTTAACATTCTTTTCTCTGGCTCTTTCCAGTACCTTCTTTAACCTTAAATCATATTCTTGTTTATCTTTTCCCCAAACTAATAAGTCATCTATATATATTTGCACTCCTTCTGTGTCACTAAAAATTTCAGAAAAACTTCTATGAAAAACTTCTGGTGATGAACATAGTCCATATGGCAATCTTAAAAAACAATATCTACCAAATGGCATATTAAATGTAGTTAGTTCACAACTTGAATTTGACAATTTAATTTGCCAAAATGCTTTGTTTGCATCTAAAATACTAAACACTTTTGCATTTGACATTTGAGATGAAATTTCTTCAAAGGTTGGTATGTGATAATGTTCTCTCAATATATTTTGGTTAAGGTACTGAGGATCTAAGCACACTCTTAAATTACCATCTTTTTTCCTTACTATAACTAATGAATTCACAAATTCTGTAGGTTTATTAACTTTCTTTATAATGCCATCTTTTTCCATTCTTGCCAGTTCCTTTTTTAATGGATTTAATAAACTAAGTGGAATTTTCCTACAGGGCTCTATTTTACCAACAGCTTCTGGTTTTAATTTAATGTGGTAGGTATAACCAGTTAAATTCCCAATTCCTTTAAATAAATCTTGATATCCATTTAATGACTCTGGTAACTTTTCACTAGATTCAGGATTTACTGTACATATCCTTTGCACCAGATTTAATTTTTGTAATGTAGGTAAACCTAAAATTGCTGGAACAGTTTTGTCACATGCTACTACTTGAAATTCTATTTCATCTTTGTCACCTTTAGATGTTTCACATAACAACTTGCATTTTCCAATTACATCAATTTTAGAACCATTGTAATTATTTAAAGTGACTTTTGATTCAGTCAAACACTTGTCTCTTAAATTTAATTGCTTAAATTTAGGCAATGGCAACACATTGCATTGAGCACCAGTATCCAACTTAACATATAAGTATTTAGATATGTTTACTTTTAGTTTTTCAAACCATTCTGTTTTGTTTTTAAAAAATCGATTTTTATCTTCTACTGATCCTAAAATATATTCATTATCATTATAATTCAATTCATTCTCTATATAATTTTGTAGACTACTAACACTTTTATTAGTACACATTTTAGAAAAGTGATTTTTCTTTTTACAGTAAAAGCAAATCTTATTATAAGCAGGACAGTTGTATAACTTATGAAAAGTTCCACATTTTCTACATGGTTTTGAATTATTGGACTTAATTCCTTGATAATTTGGAGATGATTTAATATTTTGTTGCTTTTGTGGTAAATAAAATTTTCTCTTACAAGACTGACTTCTTTCTTCTGGAGGTGAAGCTTTATTCCGTTTTATCACTTCTATTTTATTTTCTTCAGTTAAAGTTTTCAACTGAACTTCTGCTAATTCAGCAGCTTTACACATTTTAATGCATTTTTCCAATGTTAACTGATCTTCTCTCAATAGCCTATCTTTAAGATTTTTATTTAAAATTCCACTTATGATTCTATCCCTAATTAAACTATCTTTTAATTCTGCAAATCCACAGTTACTACTTAATTTCTTTAACTCTGTTAAGAAATCATCAAACGATTCACCTACATGTTGTGTTCGAGAGAAAAATATATGCCTATCAACACTTTCGTTTGCTTTCGGTATGCAGTAATTTTCGAAAGCTTCAATTACTTTGTCAACATCTTTCTTATCTTTCTCATTTAAATCAAAAGTATTAAACTTTTCAAGCGCTTCTTCACCAATAACATGCAATAAAATAGCTACTTTAATTTCAGGCGATTTAGTATGACCACCGGACGCTAACATATAAATCTGAAATTTTTGTTTCCATTTCTTCCAGTTTTCACTTATATTACCTTCAAAACTTAGGTTATTTGGTGGCTTTAATCCATCCATATTTAATTTAAGACTTTAGATAGTCTAAATATACGTATTTATAGCCACTTCAATGAAAATAAATAACGAACTTACCAACCACGAAGTTTCGATTTTGTTGTAAACAAATTCTAATCATACAGCAACACTGAGGATACTTTCAAGGTTATTCATAAATGACTTGTGTGGTTCTTCATAATTTTTTTAGCTGCGGCTGCGCCATGTAACATTTATTTATATGTTAGATAAGTGGAAAGTAAATATAACAAGATCAGCTACACATTATTTATTATGCTACAAGCTACAACTAATGTTCTATACTACAGTTACAGTTATCATGCATTACAGTTACCGTTATCATAAATACTAAATTATAATTACATATGTGACAGTATGTGGCCTGACATTATCTTGTTGGAAAATGGCCCCAGGATGACATGCCATGGAGGGTAATGCAACCAGCCACAGGATGGTATCAACATATCGTTGAGCTGTTAAAGATGTACGGAGGATGACTAAAGATGACCTGCGGTCATAAGAAATAGTGCCTCACACCATCACACCAGGGGTTATGGCTTTATGCCTTTGTAAAACAAAGGCTAATTGGGACCGCTGGCCCCGTCCTCTCCAGACATGAACAGACAGTCATATGCTTCAAGAGTAAAGCAGGATTCATTTCTGAACACTATACGATGTCAGTCTGACGGCAGCCATGATGATCGACTGCGACACCACTCCAGACGACACCCCCGATGTTGTGGGGTCAAAGGGAAACGTCTTAAAGGCCTCTGTGAGCATAACCCCGCCTCAGATAAGCGCCGTGAGATGGTGGACGGTACCAAGGGAGGTATAGACGTGACTGTAATGCGTTGAACAGTTGACAATGATACCGTTGGGGCGGTTCGGGCCTGGCGAACAAGCATCCTATCTTGCCTAGTATTTGTGCTCCTTGGCCTTCCAGAGCCTTCATTTCATTGGCAATTTCCTTGTACCAACCATTGCTGCCAACATCTTTGCACAGCAGTGTCTGTACGCTGCATGTGACCTATTGCTTGGTATGATCACCCAGCTTCACGCAACCCTACAATGCGACCATGTTCAAAGTCATTTAGCTGTCTGCAAGGTCTTCTATATCGTCGTAATGGCATCTTTAGTTGCTTCTTTAGGGAATTACAATGGCTGCAACAAAAAAAGATAAATTTTCTGCCTCTGTTACTGGTTTTATACTTTGCGAATTACGCACTAGAAATGGGGCACTATGATCGCAATTCCTGTTCATTTGCCTTGAAACTTTGATTCTCTGCATGTTCAATCAAGATGTTTTTGCATACCAAATTTCGTCACGATTGCAAAAGTCTTTCTTCTTGGTGCTTCGATTTTTTTGCAAAAGAGTATTTCTCTTGTTTCTGGCATTTCCTTTACATTGGTGCCTATGGTTGCAGCCATAATGAACATATTTCAGTTATTAGTTTATGGTGGCAAATATATTTTATCATCATGTGATTCAAATGCAAAACATTTGAGAATCCCTGCAGTAGATCAATACCATTCAAAACTATCAGAAGTTGTTTCACAGTAGCACTACTGTGTATATAGAATAATGAACTTTGAAATGAATTCCATGAATTAAAATATTCCCAAAACAGTGGAATGAAGCAAAAACTTGACTTTCAAAAACAAAACATGAATTTGACAGTTGCCTTCAAGTCTTCCATGAAGGTATAACACCTACAGACTAAGACCTGGAAGTACTTAACCTCATTAAAATTACCTCTCTGTACATTTATGGTCTTTCACAATGTAATAATCAAATGCAAAATTATTGAACTGCAAACTAATAAACAAATTTAGAAGTAAAAGCAGATAATTACTATTCAATGATTAATGAGTTTTGCTTTTATGAAATTCCTTTAAATTTACTGTCCACCCTTTCACAGTGACCACTTTACAAATGACTATTTTGAAGGTGACCAGTACTTTAGAAATTATAAGCAAACATAGGAAATGAACATCACCTCCACAAAAGACTTAAGATCATCTGTACTCTCAGGTGGTTTTTCTTTACTGCATATTATTACATACCATTGTACTTCTGATCAAAAAGCAACTGAAGATGATGCTTATTGATTATTTGATTGTTTGACTAGATTAAAAAGTTTTAAAATAATGTAGTGTCAAAAATATTTACAGAAAATCAGCAATATTTTTTCATTATTAACAGTAGTTATTCATTAATCCACCAGAGGCATGCTTAAAAGATATGAAGTTGTGAATTAATATTACTGATGTTTATTACGAATAAACATGAAGCTCAGGAAGTCCTGACGACTTATTTTGAAATGCAGATTAAAGAAAATTTTAAATTTATAACAAACAAAAAAACTATTTTATATTTTGTCTTCTACTCAAAATTTAGTGAACTCTTTAATAGGGACCACTTCTCCATTATGATCATCTCTAAAAGTAATAAATACTTCACACAACATAAATTAACATCATTAATAAACATCACCTCTATAAGATACCTTCACAAATACAGGTAGAAGTGGACCGAACACCAAAAATTCACCAGTGGCCGTACAGGAATAGTTCTGCCACACTGAAAATCACAATCAGCTAGACAGTCACTGGTGGTCTTGAGAAAAGTTGCAGCTCTCACAGTAATATGTTTCTCAAAACGCCTCAAATACATGAAATTGATATTTTCACTATGTTTTTATCACTAGATGCTCTATAAATACTCCTTTTTCTTAACCATGATGTTTTCAAATTGTGCAAATTTATCATGGTTGTTTTCTACAATGACGTTTTTTATTGTAATACTTTAGAACAGCGAAGATTTCCCTTCTCCTGCAACATTTTTTCCCTTGCAATGTTTTTTCTGCAACATTTACTGTGATGCTTTCAGGCCACACCAATTAAATAATCCCATACAATTTACTTAGGACAACAAGATATACATTATACATGATAAAACTTTATATGCGATATCCAAAGAATGGCACATTTTCTTAAAAAATACAGAAATGATATATGTATTCTTATGCTGACATTTAAAATTTTATAAAAATTTGACAAAGAAAAACGTATTTCTACTTATTTGTACAGATCTGAACTACAAGAAAAAATATAAAAGGACTGTGCAAACAATGTCAGAATATCAATTACTGTAGAATATTAAAAACCCAGCTAACTGTCTCACAGTTGTACATAACCATCAGAAATTTTACACTGCAGTAATTCTGAAAAATATTTGGTCTTCATGTTGGATCATAATAACGCTGGTGTTTTAACTGGCATTCCATTTCTGGTTTATCTCATACAGCCCATAACTCATCCAGAGTAATGATATGTATAAAAAAGGCTCTTCTTTACAGATATAGCGCTCCAAACAGATACAAGCAGCACAATACAGTTATGTTTGTCATATCCTATGAAACTTTTATTTCATATAACTTTACCACATGCCCAGGCAATCCCTTTATAGTCTGAAGCACATTCAAGTGCAATAATCCTGTCTCTAAGCCTAAATCATAACGCATCAATTTACAATTTTACATATGCCCAGGCAATTTCTTCAAAGTCTGAAGCACATTTATGTGTCCTGATCAAATCTCTAAGCTTAAATCATTAACTGTATAGCAGCAATTTGTCTCCAGTTATTTGGGAAAAGGCATGTACTTCCTTCACCTGTACTATGACAATCTCTTCTAGCTATGTCTTGTCATATTTTGGCATCCTTACAAGTGATTTCTAACCACACTGCTGCTATTCTGTAAGTTAATACAGATTCACTGCAATCTTAAAGACTGCTGCACATAGTCCAAAAATGACTAAACACATCAAGCAGCCAGTTAATGTGAGGTTCTGTTCTTTTCACTATACAACTACATGAAGAGGAAGAGGAGAACAAATTATCAACAATTAGTTACATATGGAATTAACATGGTCAGTACTGTCTGGTAATGCTGTATATCTCTCCACAGTACTATTTCCACTGTTAAAATTCTTATTTCAGTGTTAGGTAATAACATAGAATTAGAATATATTTATTCTGTCATATTTAAATACAGTAAAAGCCTGACTGTCACTCAACTAACTAAAAATTTCAAGTAATTTGAATACTTTAGAATTTTACAAAAACGTTCCTCCTAAAAACTTAAGTAAATGACATATTTGTAACAGCATTATAAAGCTTGTTATACTATTAACAGGTATTTATTGTTGCCAAACAGTGATTTAGTGCCAATAATGGATACGAATGAATAGTCACAGCACAATCAAAAGAACTTCACCTTGGTTTTATGTAAACCCGATTAATTTTCAATAAGCCGATTTAATTTTACAAAGAAGGATATAAATTTTATCTCTTTGTATTTTCAAAAAATGATTAGTATTTGTCACCTTTCTTCTACATGGAAAACATGAGGTGCAGTATTTTCAAAGTTACGGAATTCTGGCATCAAACAAAGGCATGATAGTGTGACTTAATTTGGAAATGGATAAACAATATTATTATAATATAAAATTATATATATTGCTATACTATCAAAAGTTATGGCAAGCAATTTAAGATTTTTATATGCTATAACCATAATTTGTGTCTGCTGATTATCTAACTAAAGGCTTCATTCAACTCAAACATGCAAAATCACAAAAACAATCCCTAGACACAGTGACTACTATTATGTAAAATGACGCATTCAATTGAAATGCATTGAATCAGACATAAAAGTTCTGCTTTGCTCTATATAAGAAATGAAATGAAATGTTTGTCTGAATCTCACAAGCATACTTGTGCTAATGAATAGATTGCTATAAAAGAGAATTAAAGAACATATTAGTGTGTTACAAACGTATTTATGCTTGATACAAATTTTGTAATTTTTAAATCAAAAAAGTTTTTAGATGAAGTGGCACCATTTAATTTTTTTCAAAAATTTTTTAGATGACTTAATAGATCGTGACAACGAAGATTCTTTTATAGATAATACTGATGTCCTAATTGGTAAATTGTACAAATTTAAGTATTATTTCTACTTGTTATAAAGTACAGAAGGCTACTTTTATATGCAATATTATTTCATATGTGATAAATTATTTTTATATATAATATGACAAAAATATTTTATCAGCCATAGATATATTATCTGACTGTACTTGATAATATACAGAAATAATTTATAAGTAACTACATATAGTTCGATTATTTTTACATACTTTACCATACAGAAGGTGCAATATCAGATGATTCATACATTCTATAAGCTATAATGAAACTGGGAATTATGATATTGACTTTATATTGCATGGTTAAATGTTTATATACAATATGAAGTCAGAACAAAAAGTGCAATATCGGATGATTTACACATTCTATAAGCTATAATGATACTGGGAATTATAATATTGACTTCATATAGCATGTAAAAGACAATGGTTAACTTGAACTACTGAAGTTCTTAAAATTTCAATAAAGAAATTGTAAATGCTGTAAATTCAAACTGCTGGTCTGTTAATTTCAGTAATTCACTTTATATTTTTGAAGAAATGGCCAAATTAAAATGTCTTTTTCAAGTGTGCAGCAGGCAGGCCAGTGTAATAATTTTGAAAGAGAATTAAGAGAGATCTGAACCGAGATTAAATTGGATAGCTTTGTATACATGTATCTTGAATCATTATTGTTCCAGTGCATCGAGAACAAAACAACTCAACATACTATGATTCACCTTTTGGCGCTATTCCAAAAAAGAACATTTAGTCATTGAACATCGTACTCAAAACAACCACATCCACATGGCTAGAACGAGGTCCATTTTTTCATCATATTTGTTCTATTACATCTACAAATTTTATAATATCATTTCCTTGTATATACTATATTGCATATAGTGTGTATGTCTGATGTTGTGAATGCATCTGATGCCAGAAATAACATTAATAACCTTGTTTATGCTTGCATTTCATCCTTCTATCAGTTACAAAATTGCACGGATTTTACACAAGTTTAATTTTCAAGCTGTTTTCTCGCCCATAAATAAAATCCGAGGTTCGGTTCTTAAAGATTCTATTTCTGACTTTTATTCCTGGGGAATTTATAGCATATTGTGTCAGTGTGGCTTAAGTTATATTATCTAAACAAAAAGAGCATTAAAGTTTCGCATAAAAGAACATGAATCTTACGTCCGAAAAGGCGAAATTAACAAATCTTCAATAGCTAATCATAGTTGGAAATTCAATCACAATTTTGATTTTGGTTCTGCTAAAGTTATCTAGAAAGCTGGTTCTATTAGGGAATTGGATTTTCTTGAAGCTTTTCACATTCACAAAAATTTATCCTGTTTAGTCAATGACTTCAATTCCAATCCACTCTTGCCTAATGCCTTAAAAATTCTACTAATTTAACCCTTCATTTTTTCGTTACTATTTCTGCCGACAGATGGCGCTATCGGCTCTTCCACTGGTCACCTATAGGGTATAAGTATGATCGACATTCGCTTTCTCACTTTTGCAGAATTTTTTGCTCCTGATGAAGAGGGACCCGTTTTGCCCTTGAAATCGATCGGGATTTTACAAAATCTACGCTGAATACAAGGTTGTCGCTTTGCCCGTTTTATTTTCCATGTCAGCATGTTTTTCTTGCATCTTGATAGATGTTCACTGGTCACCTATAGGGTATAAGTATGATCGACATTCGCTTTCTCACTTTTGCAGAATTTTTTGCTCCTGATGAAGAGGGACCCGTTTTGCCCTTGAAATCGATCGGGATTTTACAAAATCTACGCTGAATACAAGGTTGTCGCTTTGCCCGTTTTATTTTCCATGTCAGCATGTTTTTCTTGCATCTTGATAGATGTTCCTCTTTAGAAATTTTCAACGAAAAAAAAAAAAAACGAAAAAACTCAATCTAGTGTTAAAAGGTTTTCTGCTCACAAAAGTATCAAATGTATTATGTGTAAATCAGATGATCATCTTTTCAAATGCCCCAAATTAAAAAAAATGAGCTGTCAAAGAACAAAATCAATTTGTTAGGAAAAATAATCTTTGTTTAAATTGTTTTTGTAGTCAGCACAAAAAATCTGAATATATGTCTCCACATCGTTGTCATTATTGCCAATTACTGCATCATAGTACTCTTTGTGAAAATCATCCACATTTGCTTCTTTCCGAGAGCAGTTCTCAGAACAACTAAGAAAAAATCTAACAGTGAGTGTGATACCAAACACTGCATCTATGAATGAAAACAAAAAGAGAAATACAGCTGTAATTCAAAATAATAATGTTCAAACAACTTTCGCCTTCTTGCCAACGACACATGTAAATGTAATTGATTCGATGGGTCAAAAACGTAATATTAGAATGCTTTGTGATAGTGGTTCCAAATCAATATTATTGTCTGAATCTTGCATTAATTTATTAGGATTTAAAAGAAAAAATGCACATTTTCCTGTCAAGAGTTTAGCTGAGTCAGAAGTTGCTATTACAAAAAGGTTCCGTTGAAATTGAGTTGATGTCAATCCATGGATACATCAGTGAGAATGACAATTAAGGCCTTGAATTGTCATTGTCTTGTATTAGATAAACTAACTGCAGAGCTTCCAAGCCAAAAATTAAATGAGAAAGATTTTTCTCATTTGCAAAATGCAAAGTCAGCTGACCCACATTTTCACATTTCGGATAAGACAGATATTATTCTAGGATCTGACTACTTTTTTTTTATTTCACTTCCCGGACAAATAATTTGTTCTCAAAGTGGTTTAATTGCTCAAAACTCAATTTTTGGTTTCCTCATATCCGGAAAACTACCGGAATCTCAAACAAAATAAAGCTCATTTTCAAACTTGCACATTTATCAAATAAACATTGATAGCGAATTAAAACGGTTTTGGGAGTTAAAAGAAGTACCAAATTCAACTGGCTCGTTATTCTCACCTGAAGAGCAATTTGTTGAAACTCATTTTCAGGAAAATTACTCAATTAATTAGATGGTTGTTTTGTCATAAAGTTGCCATTTTTAAGATCTAAATCTGAATTAGGTACTTCAAAAACAGCTGCACTTTCTCGATTATATGCTATGGAGCATAAATTTAAGGAAAACTCAGAATTTGAAAACCAATACAAAGATTTTATGCCCGAATATGAAAATTTAGGTCATATGGAATTAGTCACACAAAACTGTTTGAATAGATTTCAAAATGAGCAATATTTCCTTCTCCATCATGCAGTGATCATGCCATCTAGTACAACTACCAAATTAAGAGTCGTTGTCGATGCTTCATGTAAAACTTCCAGCGGTAAATCACTGAATTCAATTTCGGGTATTGGTCCTAAATTGCAATGAGACATTTTCGAAATTTTACTTAATTTTCGATTTCCGGAAATTTCCTTTTCAGCAGACATAGAGAAAATGTACTGTCAAGTTATAGCGTCCGATGAAGATCGGAACTACCAACAAATTCTTTGGAGATTTAATCCTAACGAAGAAATACGCAGATAGAAGTTAAACACTGTAACATAAGGTTTAGCTCCAGCTTCTTTCCTAGCCACTAGGTGCATTAAGCAAATTGCACTAGATTATTCACAAAATATTGCTGTTTCTCCTATTTTACTACACGATGTATACATGGATGATTTGATATCGGGTTCAAGTACTGATAGTGATGCAATATCACTTTACAAGCAAATTAAAATATTGATTTTAAAAATGCACGGTTTCCACCTACAAAAGTGGAATTCTAACTCAAATGCATTTCTTACAGAATTTCAAGAACATTGTTCAAAGAATGCTAATTTAGAAATAATTCCTAACGATAAGTAAAGCACAAAGGTCCTAGGATTATTTTGGAACTCCTCAACAGACACATTCATTTTCAAAACTGCACTTGCACTCACCTCACCACTGACAAAAAGACACATTCTTTCCCAATTTGCATGCATTTTCAATCCATTAGGATTAATTTCACCACGTACTGTTGAGTTCAAAATTTGTTATCGAAAGATCTGTCTTACAAAAAGGGGCTCTCCTATTGCACAAAGTCTTGAGGATTTGTTTAAATTTCAGAAATCTTTCAATGAAGTTGAACATTTTTCCGTTCCTAGAGGTGCTGCACTTATTTCCTCTGACACATTTGAATTGCATGGTTTTTGCGACGCTTCAACACTTGCTTACGCCACTGCAATTTCTTGCAAACAAACACACAAAAATGAAACAAATGTTTCGCTCTTAGCTTCTAAAACTAAAGTTGCACCTATCAAAAAAATATCAGTTACTAAATTGGAATTATGCAGTGCTAATTTGCTTTCAAAGTTGTGTCGTGCAGTCATGAACGCACTCAAAATATACAATTTTGATGTTTACACTTGGACAGATTCTAAAGTCGTACTTGCCTGGCTATCGGCGTATTCCCGTAAATGGAAGCAACCTTTTGCAGCAAACCAAACTTCTCAAATAATCAAAGTACTTCCAACAAATTACTGGAGGCATGTCCCTTCCAATGATCAACCCCACAGATATCACTTTGCACACTATTGATCCCAAATGTCTTCCCGATTGCAACTTATGGTGGAAACGCCTAAGTTGGCATCATTTGGATTTGTCTCACTGGCCGAATGAGGAACCTGCTTCCAAAGAAATCAAGGATCTACTTAAAGCTTAACAAAGATCTCATCCTATATTTTCATTTCATAGTGCTACGTCAGATGAAATATATAGTGACTTATTTGAAAAATATTCATCATTTTCTAAGATTACAAGCATTTTGGCATATTGACTGAGATTCATCAATAGGTGCAAAACTAATAACAAACGTCAAACACTTATAACTGATTCCTTTTCTCCATTCACACGGAAACTAGAAATGCAGAAGTAATCATAATTCGGTGGGTGAGGAACGATTACTTTAATGAGGACTTAAAATGCATTAAAAATCGAAGATTTTTGCCTAAGAAAAGTCAGCTACACTCCCTTCATCCGTTTATAGATGAAAATGGTCTTTTATGGGTGGGAGGGCATCTAGAAAATTCAGAATTGTCTTTTAATCAGAAACACCCAGTAATTCCACTTGGTAAACACAAAAAGAATGAGCTCATCGTAAAAGAAAAGCATGCGACTTATTTACATGCAAGTCCTTCATTACTGTTCCACATTATCAAACAATCATATTGAATCATAGGTGGAAAAAAGCTCATTAATAAATGTGTTCATAAATGCATCAAATTTAAAGCATCCACCCCATCCCAGTTTATGGGTAACCTGCTTAAGCATTGAGTAACACTTGAGAGGCCTTTCTTCAACTGCGGAGTGGACTATGTCGGTCCTATTTCATTCAAATTCAATAAGGGTCGTCGAGCAAATTCAACCAAGGGTTACATTGCTCTATTTATTTGTCTCACTACTAAGGCACTGCACATCGAGGCAGCCAGCAATTTAACCGCTGATGCATTCTTAGCTGCTTTGTATTGTTTCAGTGCTAGACGAGGAGCTCCATGTCACATTTACAACAATAATGCAAAGAACTTTGTTGGGGCTAATCGAAAGCTTTGGGAAATACAACGATTGTGGGCTTCACTTCCTAGGAATGAAGCCGTTGCTTATCATTTAACTTAAACATCAATAGAACGGCACTTTATACCTACGGCAGCTCCTCATTTTGGAGGAATTTGGAATCAAATCAACCAAATATCACTGTAAAAGAATAATCGAAGACACTCTAACTTTCGAAGAATTGACAACTCCACTGGCTCAGATCGAAGCCATTTTAAGTTCTCGTCCTTTATCTAGTGTAAACAATACTGACATCGACTGCATTAATGCTCTCACTTCTTCACACTTTCTTACAGGAGACGTGATCCTATCCCCTCCTGAACTACCGCTTACTAGTCCTGCCAATATATGGAATAGGCGGGATCTCCTTCAAAAGATTCGTGAGAACTTCTGCAAATCATGGACCAAAGCCTATCTATCATCGCTGCAAAACAGACAAAAATGGAAGGACACTCAATGGAATATGAAAATCAGAGACATCATCCTGCTACTAGATGATGGTCATCTTCTAGGTTCTTGGTCTATAGGACAAGTGGTCGAACTTCAACACGATACAGATGGACTGGTTCGAACAGCCATGGTTAAGGCTAAGAAGTCTAATTTTAAAGGAAACATTCACAAACTAGCTCCTATGCCCATATATCAGGACTAATGGCTGATAGGGTGAGAGCATATTCTGGTGCATCTAGCACAGCATGACTCTGATTAGCCTTTTGGTGTTATTCCAAAAAAGAACATCTAGTCATCGAACATCAGACTCAAAACAACCACATCCGCACGGCAGCTAGAATGCTGTCCATTTTTTCATCATACTTGTTCTATTGCATCTACAAATTTTATATCACTTCCTTGTATTATTGTGTATAACTACACAATAGAGGTTTTTGTGTTTAAAGAGAGAATTTCTATTCACATAATTCATACTACATTGCAACAACTATTGAAACATCAATACATTATAAAACGCTTTTCCTTTTGCAACAAAATACAGACAGTACAGATGCATTTTTTTACTTAATTAAATGAAAATCCATAATAAATAAAGAAACAGAATAACTGATGTAAAAGTATACATTAACTGTCAAATTTTTCTTCATGCTTTTAAAAATTTCAAGACTTCTATATTATAGCTTTTCCCTCCTAGATAATGGCAATGCTAAAGACTTTTTGTTGCTAAGGAACAGTATTCGAACTAACAAGTGGTAATTTCATTTCACCTAAAAAAAAATATCAAGCTCTTTACAATATAACATCACTCAATATAGTAATGGTTTCAGAAACGTTTTTTAGATTGTAACCCCTAATCACAAATAAAAATCTAATATATATCCATAATAATTTCCCTAGACAGATTTCGTAAGAAATTAGCTGACATTTTTACACTTACACAATGATTTTTTATCTACTGAAAAATGCATTATTCAAGGAACATGAGAAACCAATTAGTGCCATTAACCTTTTGATGTTCATCAACAAGATCAGCTCACATTCCAGTTACACACCATAGTGGGCGGAAAGAAACACAGCTCGCATTACAAAACTACAACCAACAGATAACACGAGTCTTTGGGAAAAAAGAATTGCTTAATCCCACTACTGCCAAAAGGTTAACATGTATCTTCATCATGGAGATGGTAAAAGGGGAGCATGGAGCAAAACATGCCGAGAGGTTTTAGTTTATGAACATTTTCTATAATTTATAAAATAAATTAAAAAATAATCCAAATCTAAATAAATGTTTATGCATTTTTGGAACTCTGACAAGGAGGGCGGATGATGATCTACCAATGGTAAAAGGGGAGCATGGGGCAAAACAGGCTGAGAGATTTTAGTTTATGAATATAAAACAATAGTTTTATTAAACTTTTTCTTACTTATGAACATTTTCTATACGTTTTGTTGTTTCATTTATAAAGAATATTAACCTGTTCAAGATCAATGTCCGGTATACGCACCACAATGATTCCACTTGTACCAGTCTAGCATCGTGTCTGTGCAAAGAGCTGCAATTGATCTCTTCAGCCTAGCATTGCGTATACGTAACTTCAAAACAGAATGATTTATTTGAAGTAGATGGAGCTAAATGGTAACTGTTTTCACACGGTTTGATTCATATGGCATTTGTTTCTGTTCTGTGCTTCTGATTTTAATAGATTTATTGGTATAAACAAACTGGGAATTACAGCCCTTTATAAGTGTGGTTGTGCATCTAAGAAAAAGAACAAAATTTGAAAAGAGGACAAATAATTAATATGGATGAGGTACCCATTATTTTTGACTGCCCTCCGAGCAGAACTCTCACTGAATAGGTGAAAAAACTATTTCAGTGCTAACAACAGGGAATAAAAAGACTTATTTTACTTGTGTTTTGGGTTGTGTCGCCAATGAAGAAAAGTTAATGTTTTCAAAAGAAAAACAATTCCAAAAGGAAACCTCTGTAAAGGAGTTATTATTTATGCCAACGAAAAAGGATGGATGTGATAAGTGATGTTATTTTGGCTGAGGGAATTTTATCGAAAAAGGAAAGGTACTTTTTTCCAACCCCCAGGACTCATTGTTCCAGACTCAATGCGATCCCATTTAGCAGTTACGGCAAGATTTGAAGCAAAAAATCTTAGCACCGATCTGAAGCAAAAAAAACTTAGCTCAGTAATACCAGGTGAGCTTAAAAAAATTTTACAGTTGCTGGATCTCACTATCAATAGAATTTTCAAGCATGAACAACGAAAGCAGTGGGAGTAACGGATGCAAAGCGAACTCAGTTTCTTCACAAATTCTGCGCGAATGAGAAAAGCTTCGTATGAGGAGGCTGCCTTATGGGTCGATAAAGCATAGCAATCAGTTTGAGCTGATACGATTGTATCAGCTTTCATTAAATCGGAAATCTTAGAAAAAGGAAGGGAAGATAGTGATGTAGAAAGAAGTGATTTAGAACAGAATTATGAAATAGACCTTGATGGTCATTTGTTAAATTTATTTAATGCTAATAGCGACGAGTCGGATTTTGAAGGTTTTGTAAAAATAAATGGTTTAATTAAAAAATTATGTTTATCTAATATATGTATTCTTTTTCATAAACTAAACCCAGTGGTACAACAGCCCTTCTGGGGCATGGCCTTTCTTGACCTTTGGGCCCCGAAGTGCATCAGCATATGGCCTGGGCAAGTGGTCAGCTCATTGCAGGATCCCCCGTGTTTAGTCCCCAGGTGAACTTGGTACTCATTTTATCCACCCACTTAAGGAATGAAAGGCAGAGTCAACCTTACCCAGTGCGGAGATCAAACCCCAGACCATCCCCTGGGCTGCTTTTTGATCCAGTCAGTTTCATGACGCGATAGCCACTTAGCCACCAGGCGGTCATTCTTTTTCATAATATGGTAATTTATGGTGATAAACGAAGTTTACTGAACCCGTAAAAATAACACCTATTAGAAATCATCAGAGTTTGTTTTCAGCATGTTTAAGGTAAGATGTTTCTTCTGTATTTACTTAGATATCAATATCGCAGGGAATTGCTGAATAAATGAATATTAAATGCCATGTTTTGAAATGCTTTGCTGCGGTGTCGCTTATTCGATGAACTTTTATTTTTTTTAACAATTATGTGTGCAGTATATATGCCAGGGCGGGGTATCTATCCGAAATAATGGTATATGGAACTGCTGTTGGTAACAATCGAAATTTTAATTTTGGAAACTGGAGGTCTGTACGGTGAGCATGTAGTAAAAACACTACTATCGACTCTGTTGGATAAAGGGTACAATTTATACTTTGATCGATGTTTCGTATCACCGGATCTAGCTTCTTTTCTTCTTGGAAAAAAAAATGTGTGGGATTGTCATGAAGCACATAAAAGGAATGCCAAAAGTCATTCCTAATACTGAAAAAGATGAAACTGAAGTTTTGCAAAAGCATTTAGTTAAATTTATTTGCACTTAAGGACAAAAAGAAAAACTTGTTGATGTTATCAACCATACATGACAATGTTATTGTGCTGATAGGTAAAGAACGAAAGACTGGAAAGGACATTTGGAAGCCACTCTATATTGTAAAATATAATCAAAATATGGAAAGTGTTGACACTGGTGACTGCATCATTCTTCACTATCCAGCATCTAGAAAAACAGTAAAATGGGACAGAAAGCTGCTTTTTGGTTTGTTAGATATGGCAATTATAAATGCAAATGTAACATATTCAAAGATAAAAGGAGAGAAAATAATCCACTTTGGAATTCAGATGCAGAGTTATCAAATAATGAAAAAGTCTGCAAGACCAAGAAACTTAAAAATTTGTCCCGGACACTCCACCTTTCCGTCTGACTGGAAGACATTTTCCAAAAATTTACATTGAAGGTAATAAAGATAGAAGGAGATGCGTTGTGTGCACTAAAAACAAGGAAAAGCAAAAGCAAACAACGTATTATGAGTGCAAAATATGCAATGTAGAAATGTGTGTCGATCCTTGTTTTGAATTATTCCACACACAGCAGAATTTTTTAATTGGCATTTAATTACCTACAGATAATTCTTTCTTAGTTTTTTTTTAAAATTTCATAATTGTAATTTTGTTTTCATGTGTACATTTATGATTTTAGTTATTTGCATGCTTAATTTACTTCTCTTAATATAATATTCTTTATTAATACATATTAAAAACAAATATATTAAATACATAACCTTCAAAAACTCAAGTAATTATATCAAAATGCGGATTTTTATACGAATTTTTTTGCAAAATTAGGCTTAATTGCTCAAAATGTGCAGGCTGGTGGCGATGATCCATTTCAAGGGGTTCAGTCCTGTGACTGCGCTTCGTTCTCCGCGCATAGGTCCTTAAGGGTTTAAAAAATAATCCAAATCTAAATACAGTACAAAGTCCAAGATCCAGATGTCCAATACCCGGAACGATCTAAAATCCAGATCTTAAAGACAGCAATCAAATTTTTTTTAATGCTTCACACATGCGCATTTGATTTTGTTCTCCATAATAAAACACATTGAGAATCCCAATTCTTAATTTTACTTCGGCACTAAATATAATACCTCATTATTGAAGAAACAATTATTTTAGCATACATTTGTATGATCAATAATTTGCCTCCGTAGTTGCGTATCTGCTTGGTATACATCTCAAACCGAAATATTCTACACAGAAACACCATTGAATTACATCTATTAATATTTTATATCCCTGACGTCAACTTGGCGAATCATTATTTATTATATTTTGCTTTCATCATCATACGTTTATCAACACATGACAACTTGAGTAATGACTCATTCAGCAATGCTTAAAAAATATTTTTTATATTAGTAATTGAATAACAAACAGCACGGAAACCTTTTATATTGACATTACGCTTGGGAATGATTAGAGATTTAAGTTGAATGCGCTAAATGTTGATGAGGAAAAATTTAACAAAAATTTCTTTCCATATGCTAAAAATGAACTTTGTTAATGATACTCATAGACCAAAAAATTACATTTAGTGCTATTTGAATTAAAAATAACTGATTTCTTTATTCACATAAAGAGAGAACCAGCACCAGAGCACATACGGCCACACCAGGAAGCAGAATTTAGAGAAGGTTAGGTTATTCAATTATGGCAAAGCACACGAGGGCTATCTGCCTAAAGGGAGGGATGCCTTCGTGGAGGACTTTCTAAGGGAAACTGGCTCGTATACACGTTACACATGGGGAAAACCACGAAAACGCCCATGCAGCCAGCCCGTTCGTGGGATTCGAACCTCGGACCGAACTACCAGTGTTCAGTGTCTTTACCGCTCGGCCGCTGGTGGGCGAATTTAGAGAAGACAAAATTTTTTTAATTTAGAGAAGCATCAAGTAACAAAATTAAAGGATGTTAAAATTTTTCGAATTTAGCGAAAGCACTGAGATCCAAAATCAAAGGGTGGCAAAAATTTAGAACTTAGGGAAGAGCTTGGTAGCAGAATTTAGGAACCGCACAGACTGCATGAGGTGGCAAAATATCTAGCACCGGCTGTCAATAAGCTTAAGTGTATGTGGGAATTTATTTATTCAGAACTCAGATAAGCCTTAAGCATGTGCAAGAAGAAATAGGCATAAGTAGAATAAATAACTAAATTAACACAATTCAGGCTTAATTGTCTCAATGTGCAATAGAAGCATAACAAAGTTTAATGGAACAACTTGTCTTTCATCGTCAACCTCATGATACTTAGCCAAATATGTATAGTGAACGATACTTGAATTTCATGATCGGTAGCCACCAATTTTAAAGGTTTTCAAATGTCATAAACCAAAGGTGAAATTTTCCAATCAACGGATTTTATAAAGCAATGGGGAGAAGAGGTAATAAATGAAGATGATATAAAAGTTTTTCAGTGTGATGACAATGTTCCTCAATCACCAATCAATGAACGGATGGCAAAATCTGTAGTATTGTTCAAAGTCCAGAAAATACCACTACCAATATAGAGAAGAAAGTGACAGAGAGGTTATTGAAAAGGAAAAAATTTCGATTGACAAATTAGTTGGAATTCTCGACACACAAATTACAGGACTTCAACTATATAACTGAACAAGAAATTATGTCTGTTTAGAGAATCAAAGGGAATGTTTTAGCACAGAAGCGAAGCAACTTAACTTATATTGAAAGAAATGTTTAAAGTAAACAAATAAATATCAAGCTTTTATAAATTCTGATACCGTTTAGATAATAAATGCTTCATTACTTCATAAATCACGATTTCATATTTTTAATTTTATAATTTCTACATGCCATCTTACTAGCTTTAAACTGACGATCTAACAGGGGTGTTTGTGGGACCCCAAAAAATCCCCTGAAACTTTTACGGACTTACTACCGACATTTTGGAGTTTCGAGAAGGGGGGGAGAAATGAAAAATAACAATTATGAAGTATTGAATGACCTAATTATAAAAGTTCAATGAATTACTTTTTTTGCAAAATTAATAACTATAAATTTTCAAACATATAAACTACTACATTTTATGTAAATATTTTAAATTACCTGAATTAATTCTTTAAAAAAATTATCTAATTTCTGCTGCTTTTTTTATTTTCTGATGTTTGTGGGCTTGTCTTTCTTTTGTGGTGAACTTCATAACTGCAGGAAGGTTTACTTTTATTTTCCTCATTTACAGTTGAAGAAATTTCCTCGAGAACTGCACATGCAGAGGTAGAAGCAGTTTGCTTTTCTGCTAATGTAGAAGGTTTTTCAGAGACTTTTATAGGTGACTCATCTGAAATATATGTTTTTAAGTCCTCTTGATATGTTTTCCAACTTCTGTTCATATTCAGTAAGAGATCTTTGTGAATTGGATCAGTCATTGGATTTTTTGAGCCATATTTTTCACATGAGGTTTCTTTAGAAGCCATTAAATCATATTTAATAGTCTGGACTGCATCTAGGGAATCAATCTTAAGAGAGGTTCTATAGTCAGTGACAAGTGCATCCATTAAGTTTAATGCACTTTCCACTAATGGGCCATGGAAGCAGCTAAGGCAGGCTTTGACCAATTTAGCCAATGTAGGATACTTATAACAATTTGTGAAATCATCTTTTAAATTAAAAACTTTAGACCAATATTTATCAATTGTACACTTGACTTGATTTCCACTTTCATCAGATGTGTAGAGCATTTCTTTGGTGATATCAATATCACTCTGGTATAACCTTATTTCAGCTTCTACTTTTGACTTTTCATTATCACTAAAAATATGGGACATAAAAGATGATAATTTTTCAAAAGCTAATATTGTACTGGTTTTACCTCTTAGCTCTGGATCTAATGCTGTAAAACTAATTAGATATGAATTTTTAAGGGGTAATTTCTGTTTCATATGCTGTGCTGTATTAGTATAAGCTTTCATCAGAGAAATTTGGAATTCTTTTGCTATTGGATGATTTTTTGATAATTTCTTCAGGAGAGTGGAAGCTTCTGCACCAGTAAATATTACTTTGCTAGGTAGATGGAATTCTGGATTTGTGACATCAACCTTTAATAAATCATTATAAGATGTGCACTCTATATTTTCTGGCTTCATAAAAAAAGAGAAAAATTTTGCCATCAATTTATAAATACTGGAATGTATTAAATGAAGCATTGGTTTTTTTGTTTCAAATAATTTAATATATGTGTTAAACTCTGGTAATACTGCTGAATATAATGCCATATGCAATAAAGTTTTGTTCTGCATAACAAATAACCCATTTAGTATTCTTTTTTTCCGAGGTAAAGCATCCTTTGTGAGCTGTTGGGAATGCAAGCAAGAATACACTCCTTCAACAATTTTTTTCTGAGCTGCAGAAATATTTCTTTTATTGTATACAGTTTCAACATAAGAAAAATTATCCCCTTTATCAGTTTTATCCAAGTAGTGAAAATAAAATGCAATAAGAGCATCCCACACATCTTTGATTCTTTCTAAAACACATAAAATGTACACCCACCTAAGGTCTGGTCTCTTCAAGGGCTTAAGTTTTTTAATGGCAAGGGATTCACAGATTTTGAAAAAATTTTCTCTTTTACTGCAGCTTTTTATATCAAAATAGATGTTATCAAACAAATCTAAGTATCTATCAAAACATGAAGCAAATTTTTTTGCACAGTTATTAGCTGTGTGACATGTGTCACCATCAATATCTAATAAGTGGGGTGCTTTGTTTGATTGTAGTCTGGTTTCAACACCCTTTTTTTTCCACGCATGGTGTTACATGAGTCCATTAATACACTAATTAAGTTTGCCCATGGAATATTATTATCTTCAATAGTATTAACAACTGCTTTAAAAACAGCTTCTGAATTGCAAGATTCCATCTTTAGAGATGCAAAATGTTGAACTACAACTTCATTTCGATTGTTGTCATAAAACTGCACCAATATTGCCAGTATACTTTCTTGAGCATTGCTAGTACTTTCATCCAAATTTCGAGAAAATGGAGTCTCCTTTAAAGTTTTAATGATATTTTCCTTAATAGTTTTTGCGAGCCCATATTTTATCTTATAACATGCAGTAATCCTGGACATTTCCAACGAGTTTAGTGCCATCTGATCGCGGCTCAACTGTTTGCAGAGTTCAATTAAATTGGGAGCTACATTGAAAGAAAGAGAATTCCCAGCGATAAACGAAGTTACTAATACCTCTTGGCGTGCTTTTCTTGTCACTATATCCAATGGCCGAGCATCAGTCTCCAGTAAGTCATCAGTATTTTTTGAATTAGCCTAATTACTTAAAGTCATTGAATGTCTAATGCACTTTGAATATTTTATGTGCGTCACAGTTTTAGAATGATTTGTGAAAGCCTTGAATCCTTCTCCACCATACTTCAGCAGTGAGTTACAAAAAACACAATATGCTTGTCCAGCAACATTTATTTTCTTGCACCATGTGCCGATGGTATCCCCATTACCATCTCTCCGTTCAATCCAATTCCACCTAAATGCATTCTGGACACCTTCTTCTAATTGTATAATATCACTATTTATATCGAGAAATTTCATAGTGAAATTCTCTTGTAAACATAAATAAAAAAATATTTCAATAAACGAAACGAAAAATTTACACGTGCATCAATAAATGAAACGAAAATTTTACACAGCGGAGAAAAAAAAGTTGCGAAGCGATCAATGACAAATAGCTAATACGGCGAATAATCCCCCTTCTCTACTTACTGGGGCCACGCCAGGAGAGACAAGGTTCTTTAATACATAAGGTTAGGCCAGGAACGAAAAAAGGCTACCATTGGTTGCTGGTAGTGACGTCACCCAAGTGATACAACGTTGCTGCTGAATGACTTTAGTAATAGAAAATACGTAAACTAAAGCGAAAATCATCATTTTATTAATAGCAGACAGGGTTCGTACACATTTCTGCACATCAAAACTAAGTACTATTAAGGACCATTAAAGAAAAAGATTAAGGACCTATCAGCAACTTGGAACTGCATAAATTCAATTAAAGCCCATGCCTAAACATCATTTTCGTTATACCAACCTAATAAAAAACAGATCCGTAAGTAGGATGCACTATTATTAAGCATAATTATAAAATAAATTCGAGAATAAAATCATCTTTGTAAAATTTGTCAAATAAGTATTAAACATTTTATGCGTATAATAGTTGGACATATTTTCAAGAAGATTAGTGACATTTTATTTACGTTTACTAATGGTTTCTTTTATGTCTCCTTTCGTTAAGTACTTGCTCAGTCTACAGATTTTGTAAATAGCAAGCCGATTTGATATCAAACGGCATACGTTAAAATGAGAAGTAAAATTCATAACAGAAGACTGGCTGTTGTCACTGCTGTTGCTCGCCTAGAGAGAGACCTGCCAATCAGAACAGGCCTGAATACCTGATGTTGGCAAGGTTTTTGAAAGTTAGTTATGCTCTGTCTGTCTGACACAGTTAGTGTCGTAGCTTCGTTCTTGGAGTTGTAATACAGTTAACATACTTTAAGGTTCCAATAAGCCACTAAAGCACCAGAGGTGATAAGCTGTTTTGTATTAATTTAAGTCTTACTAGCTGAAAGAATACGTTTTATAGTAATTTTTACATTTTTGTGTTGTATCTTGTGAGTATATGAAAGGCTTGATGTAGAGATAACTTTTAAAGGTGAGCAATTAGTTACCAATAATTGAATTAGGTAGTTAGATACCCTTAGGTAGCAGATATTATAGAATCAGGTAGCAGGTATTATAGATTTACCTGGCCACTATTAAATTTTATTTATTTTTTAAAAATATTTGATGAAAATCACAGTCTAATAACATTTCACAGTTTAAAATATATGTAATTTATGACACTGATTCTTAAACAACATCAGGATAATAATACATTAAAAGCTACAACACGTTTGTGTTTTGCAGCAACAATACTCAACAAAATACTTATGCGTCTTTTTAATTAGAAGCCCTCCCAGACATTATGCCTAATTTATATCAATTTCCTTCTCTTTAAGCACCTTTTCTAACATTGAAAAATTTGTTTCAATTAAGCAAATCAATGTACGCATTAGTTTCTGCTTCATCTCCTAACTTGTCAATGTCTCGACATTATACCTATGAGGTTTTATATGATCTGGTAAAAGTTAAATAGTCCAAAACTCTAGATATACATGAAGCAAATTATCGTCATGTCTGAAAGTAACTATAAAGTCAGATAAAAGTTAGAGTAAACCTCTTTTTAAACAGAA
>KK119940.1:84383-99162 GCA_000611955.2 Stegodyphus mimosarum | reverse complement strand
TTTTTTTTTTTTGCTGGGAAATATCTATCATCAGAAATGGCACATACAACAAAAGATTTCCATCTCCTTTGAGCAGCTGCTTTGTTTCTGTCTTTAGAACTATGGATGAATAGCATATTGGCGATCTCGACATTCATATAGTGATGCACACCACGCTGAATGCATGCAGGAAATGGCAATTTACACCATCAGAACAATTATCTATCGTTCAACTATGAGCTATATCACTTCAGCATGTCATTTCCACATACAGATTGTTATAAAATCTAATTTCAGTCCTCTCTATCTAGCTTTGCATTTCGGAGATATTTTTTAATGCTCATTCATATGCTCAGCAGCCAACATTGCAATGGCATTATGGATTCTAGGAAAAGAGATAGAAGAGCAAAATATTTCAAGATTATGTTTTGTGTTTGAATATAGTGAAGAAATGGCAGACATCACAAGCAATAGTTGGCATGTTTCCTACTTAAATATGAAAAACGGCACAGAAAAATGTTTTTAGATGGTTCATATTGCATCCTGTCATTTATGTACTGTATATAACAACATCAATAAAATGAACAAAAAGGGACTGGAAGCTTCCAAATGGACATAATAATTATTAAACCTGTAAAACTTAACGGACTTGTTATTATAAAACTTACCAACGCTATACAATGTATAAACATCCCTCATAAAGGAATATACTACCTAGGCTGAAGGCCAAAAATTGGGGACGTTTCTTAGAATATATTTCTGCAACCAAGAAGAAAGGTGCTATGAATGTTTATTTCAATTTTAACATGTACGAATTCTAACTACAACAATTTCTGTTTCTTCTTATGCTTTCCTGTATGCATGTCACTGCTGCTGTGCACTTGCTTGTTTTAGACTTGTTAAAATTTTACTGAATAAATAATTATTCTTATCCTTCTGCACATAATCATTTACTTGCTTCAATCATGCAAGTTTAACAATATGCGCAACATGGTGTTAGTGTAAAGAGGAAATCCCATTATTATTTCTTCATTCACTAATCATTCATTACATTGTAATCTCAAAATTTTATTAATGTGAGCAATGGTACGTAATATACTATAGATCGAACCATTTTCTCCCAGCCGTAACTCAGCAAAGGAAAGGTCGGAATGGTAGCAGAGTTATCTTTTTTAACAAAAACTTTTTTTCTTTTTTCTTTTCTTTTATTATAAGGAGGGTGATGAAACACATGCTGCATTACTTCCAAGCATCATTAGCAAATCCTGATATACACACTTTCTAACCTTTGCATTTCCAGTGAATGTAAAAGCAAAGACAGTAAAGGACAGGAAGAAGTTGTTGAAACTTGATGGACATTATAAGTCATAACATAATGCGACAATGATGACTTTTGTGTTTAATGAATTAGTTCAAAATTAACTTAGTTCAGAACTTCCTTTCATCACATGATTCAAATCAAACTACAAGCCGATCGATATTAATTTGGTGCAGCTTACAGGAAACAAGATTGCATTATACAAAACTTAATAGATTTAATTACTTAATAGATAATTCTGAGCATCTGTTTATGGAACCGAAACTCACTTTACAAAGAAGCACTGGAACTTGCAAATCAGCCAAACTTTTCAAGTTGCACTCACATTCAATTTTTATGGTATTTTTGTTCATATAAAAATTATATGGGGTTAAAAGAAATCCTACTAAAAGGAATACGAAAAACATTACAGGAAGAGGTAAAAAGATGATATTTACAATGGTACTATTTACTAAAAACGTCTAAGACACAATGCCAGTTATCCCTTCAAAAACCGATGTGGTAATTATGACTTTTGAACAAATTAAGACATTTTCAAATAAATTTCACAAGTACATTACAAAATTCCATAAGCAGACAGCTTCATGCTCATACTGCATGGAAAAAAATTGCATTCTAATCAAGAATTTGCATATGTGTTAAAGTCTAAAATTCCCCTAAAAGTATTATACTGAGATAACACATATGCAAAATACAGATAATCAATCTTAACAAACAGGCAAGAAATCTCATCAAACACAACATGCTAGACTGTACAACTTTTCAAAACCCCTTTTTTGATCTAATTCTGATCTGTGGAGATTACTAGGATCAACTAGTACTATATAAAGAATGTATTTGCAAGTGTATATAAGTATGCACAACACTGAAATATGCAGGACTGCTGCTGTTACTCCTGCTAAGCATAATGCTGTGTTTCCTTGGGTAAGAAGCACTACCTCTGATCTTACCTCACATGCAGATCAGAATTTGCTCAGCCGAATCTGGCAATAACAAAAGAGATGAGCAAACAGTTGCTGCCTTGGAGTGCGTAACAAAGCACTATGATCATATTTCTTGTCCAGTCATCTGAAATTTGACAGAACCCCAAGTACACAATGTATAGGGAAAAGTCTTCAGAATCCACATGTTTGAGAGGTTAAGTGCTCCAGTGAGGGACCAAAGTGCATGGAGAATAAGCATCACCCCAAAAAACATTGATCATATGTATGTAGATATTTGTGATAATTTGTACATCACTACCTAAGAACTTGTTTGTGACAGTGTAAAAACCACTTTCATGATGGCAAAGTGCATGCCCAGTAAATTCCATGCACTATGACAGATGAGTGACTATATCACTATGACAAAGTGATGCACATACAAACTGCCAGTTCTCTTCTAAGGCAGTGTAAGATGAAGGGAATGCCATTTGAAAGTCCATAATGACCACAGTGTAACATAGGTCAACTACATCAATGCTGAATCCCAGACTCAAATCATCCCATTTGGAAGGCATGCAGTTTGCAGATAACAATGTCGTCGCTGTCAGTGTTGAACAGTGGATTCAGAGCTAAAAAAAAATTCTATGAAAAGGACAGCTTCCAGAACATTAGTAAGAATGTATGAACTCGGCAGTGGGGTACTTTAAAGACTTACATTTTCATTAGAAATAAAAGTTCTGGTAAAAAAAGTAAAAAGAAAATAACAGTCCCAGTCATATTTGAACCAACCTGATATACAGCATCATAATGGTTAAGAACACGTCCACACACTTAATGAAGCTGATCCAAAAAAGGAAAATCTGACAGACTCCTTTTTTAATAACTTGCTAAATATCATTTGTAAATGCTGGTCACATTCACCACCAATACAAGAAGTTCAAAAACTTCAGTTTCAAAAATTTTCAATAGCTATAGTAAATTCTTAAAAGTGGATAAATTCTAAAAATCCCATTAAAATTCTGCATATTTTAATAATAGGTTAAATTAAAGATTGTAAATTTATATTGATTAACGAAGTAAAGATGTGTGATACTGTACTTATCAAATCTGAATAAACATTGTTACGAATTTTGCACATAGATGATTCTAGTGCAATTATATGTGAAACTGTATTTTTTATGCAATGTAACACGAAACAAATTTTAAGAGAAAGTTATGCCAAAAAAGTGAGAATACAAGAGCAAATCTGGCGATATTTGGGTCCAGTCCTGCATCTTCATAAGTATTGTAATTGAATAAATGTAACTAAACACTGTGTTAGCTGTAACCATAATTCCACCCTCATATTGCTTTCCAGTAATTTTGAGAAACAAAGTACTAGAAATATCTTGGCAGCCAGTTGAAAATTATTTAAGGCCGAAGACAGAATATCGGCTCCAAATTGCTTAGTTAATCTTGTTGTGACTTGCCAGTTACATGTGAACTGAGATAATCCGAGTTAGCTTCACTTTAGGATGTGCTTCGCACTGCATTGTGTTTAACATTCTTAGTGGTTTGATGTGTAACTGCTGATTATACTCTGCGATACTGTGAACTTCTGCACGAGCATTTCTGTGGAAAATTCCAGAAATTAGAAGCTTTATTTTAATAAAATAAATTTTATTAACCTATCATCAGGGCTGCATGCATTCAATCAATTACGGACCAGTATGTCCGCAACACTTTTTGGTGTCAAGAGTGAGAGTCGAATGCCAATGAAGAGTGATGGACAAGCAACTAAGACAATTGCTGACTGCCATTGCTGCATTCAAAGAAATGTTGCCAACTATGTCAAAGTAGACATGAAAGAGAGCCAAGAAGAGATTAAAGCATGACAAGAATTCAATAATGAAGAGATGAAAGCTGTTAAAGAAGAAATGAAAGGTGTCCTTTCCGAACTACATACCAGCCCTACAAGGAGGCCACTTTGGAGTAATCAGGTCCTTGCAGAGAGTTCGAGAGCGTTTCTACTGCAGTAATGCAAAGGATGATGTGCAACAATAGTGCCAATTTAGCAACACCTGTGAGCATTGAAAAAACCAAAGAAATGCAGCCGAGGGAAGCTACAACACTACATTGTAAAAGCGCCTTTTGAACGTACTGCCTTTGACATTCTGGGACCTAAGACATGAACTGCTGATGGCAACAAATACATTCTGATTTTCCTTGATTACTTCACCATGTAATCTGAAGCGCATGCTATTCCTGATCAAGAGGCTGTCACAGTAGCAGAGATAATGACACTGCACTTGATTTCCAGGTTTGAAGTGCCTCTTCAATTACATTCCAATCAAAGAAGAAATTTTGCATTGGCTGTTAATAAAGAACTCTTAAACTCAATTTAACTTAAATCTGTAATCATTGCCAAGCATAATGACATATAAGGTTGCCAAACTCTTGTTATTTAATTACTAATATAAAAAAAAAGTATTTAGACAATGCTGCATGAGTCGTTACTCAAGTAGTCATGTGTTGATAAACACGCGGTGATGAAAGCAAAATATAATAAATAATGATTCGCCAAATCGGCATCAAGGATATAAAATACTAGTAGGTGTAATGATGTTAGTATGTAGAATGTTTAGGTTTGAGATGTCTGCCAAGCAGATATGCAGCTATGGAGCCAAATTATTAATCTCACAAATTTATGCTTAAATGATTCATTTATTTCTTCAATAACGTGGTTTTTTTATTTAGTGCCTAAGTGAAATTTCAATGGGGACTCTCCACAGGTTTTATTACAGAAGGATTGGATTGGATTGGATTTTTGTAATTTTGGCACAAAACCTGTCAAGGTTATCTGCACCAGACACATGGTAACAGCGCAGTTAGCCATTTGTAAAATCTTCTAGTTTAGGTAAAAAGTGACTAAAAACCGATTAAAATCTACAATAAAAGCTAAATTAAAGTCTGCCATAAAAGACAATATCTTTTAAAAACAGAAACAGATTACGATGATGAGTTTTTCCAATTAAATTTCTTAAATCCAATTCTGAACTGAAGTGTCTTAGTCAAAAATAATTAAAACTCTGGCATTCTACCAAGATGTCACGCATTGTCAGATTTGCATTACAGTTTGGGCAGCGGGGATTCTCTTCTCCTTTCAGGAGATACTCGTGAGTCAGGCGACAATGGCCAATTCTTAGTCAAGTCAAGAGAACATCTTCCCTTCTATTACAATATTCAATGGTGGGTTTCACATTTCTCAGCTTATTATAGACTTTGTCATCCCATTGCCTCTGCCATTTACTGAGAAATTTGCTTTTGACAAACTTTTTTATGTCTGCTAATGGAATCTGAGGATTGTACATTGTGGTCGCAGTTTTGGCTGCAATATCCGCCAACTTGTTCCCCCTAATGGAAACATGCCCAGGAATCCACGAATAAAGAATCTGGTACCCCCCATTTTTTAGAGTATTATTCAACTTCAGGATTCTGGCTACAACTGGGTGAGAACGATGAGCGTAATTTTCTAGAGACATTAGGGCACTCATGGAGTCCGTGTAGATGATAAACTTCAAGTAGTGTTGTTTTGAAAGGTAAGTCAAACCCAGATGGATTGCAGTAAGCTCAGAAGTAAGCACAGAACAAGCTGGATCTAATCGGACCCCCACTATATTTTTCTCTGTGACGAAAGCGGCACCAACAAGATCCTGAGATTTTGATCCGCCTGTATATAAAGGGATGTACTTCCTATATTTGCTTTTATGTTCACAAAAAATCTGCTTGTAGATGATTTCGTTAGTTTGTGATTTACCCCAGTGTTGAAAAGTCCAGACAATGGATTCTCCAATCCTCCCAAGGACGAAATCCAAACAAATTCTCCAGCTGTACATTTACATCGGTCAAATTATACTCCTCTATTAAATCATTCATCTGCAAGCCGAAAGAATGGACACATGATGGTCGTGCCTGATATAAACGGGAGTATGGGTCATTAAGCAATTTTGGCAGCGTAGGAGTTTCGATTCATGATAAGACTTTGAAATAGTGCTTCAAACAAAGATTTTCACGTCTTAACCGCAGGAAGGTCTCGTTACTTTCCACATACAAGCTTTCCACTGCAGAAGTTCTATAGGCACCAGTGCATATCCGAAGGGCCTGGTGATGTATTAGATCAAGTTTGGCTAATACTGAAAGCCTTGCCGACCCATAAATGACTGATCCATAATCAAGTTTTGAACGAATAAGAGCTCTGTATATAAGAAGCATTGAGCTTCGATCAGCACCCCAAGAAGTATTTGACAGTACTTTCAGAATATTCATAGTTTTTAAATATTTCTTTTTTAGATAGGTAATAAGGGGAAGAAAGGTAAGCTTATGGTCAAATATCATTCCTAGGAATTTTATTTCCTTTTCTACAGGAATCAGCACATCTTGCAGATATAGTTCAGGATCAGGGTGAGGAATTTTCTTTCGACAGAAATGCACACACACAGTCTTTTGGGTGGAGAACCTAAAACCATTTTCCTGTGACCATTTAATGATTCTATTGAGAGATGTCTGCACTTTACACTCGATATCATTCAGGTCTTCCCCATGACAACTGACTTGCAGGTCGTCAACGTACAGCATTCCATGGACTGTTGGAGGGAATTGTTTTAAAATAGAGTTAATTTTTATACTAAATAATGTGACACTTAATACACTGCCTTGTGGAACACCCTCTTCTTGATGGAACACGTCAGATAGTGTAGGGCCTATCTTCACATAAAACTTCCGATCCTGTAGGAAATGTTTGATGAATATCGGCATATTTCCTCGTAAACCATTGTTATAGAGGTCACAAAGGATACCGTACCTCCATGTGGTATCATAGGCTTTCTCGATATCAAAGAATATGGATACATAGTGATTTCTTCTAATGAACGCTCTGCGTATACCTGTTTCTAAGAGTAGGATGTTATCGACAGTTGCTCGTCCTTTTCTAAAACCATTCTGATAAGAAGAAATACAATTATTTATCTCCAAAAAATAGACCAGACGAGTATTGACCATCTTTTCAAAGCGTTTACAAAGGCAGCTAGTTAGAGCAATGGGGCGGTAACTTGACGGATTGGTAGGGTCTTTCCCCGGTTTAACAATGGGAATGACAAAAGCTGCTCTCCAGGCATTTGGAAAGACTTGTTCCTTCCATACTCTATTAAAAAGAAAGAGGATGGCTGCTAATGACTTAGAAGGGAGGTGTTTCAACATAGGATAGGCAATACCATCCGGACCAGGACATGAACTTTTTGTCTGCGATAAGGCTCCTTTCAGTTCAAGCACAGTAAAATCCTGATTATAAGGTTCAGTATTGGGAGATTTAAAATCAATAATTGTTTTTCGATGCATATTTTTGCAGAAAGGAATTCAAGAGGATAGTTACTGCTGTTTTAGACGGCTGAAAACGCCTGTCCAATGGCGTTGGCAATTCCTTCTCTACTAGTAACAGCTTCACCACTTATCTTTAAGATGGAGAGTGTGTGCTCTTTGTAGATACTGAACGCTTTCCGTACTCTCTCCTATACCTTCTTACTCGAAGTAGAGGAGGTAATCGAGGATACATACGAGGTTCAGTAATTCTTCTGACTCTTCCTCCGCACCTGCCGAGCTTTTGCTTTAGCCCTTTTGAATATTATAAGATTTGAACCTGTGGGATATCGCCGAAAAATGCTCCGCGCTTTCCTTCGTTTTCTAATGGCATCTTGGCATTCAGGATTCCACCAAGGCCTTGGATATTTTGGTAGTTTAGCGACGTTTTTGGGATACATATATCAGCTGCTTGAATAATTTTATCTGTAATGATCTTCTTGATCAATGTGCACATTCTTCACTATTTCTTCAGTGAAGAGGGCATAATGTAAAAAAGATTCCCAGTCGGCTTTGTCCAACAGAAACCGTGGTGTTCTAGGGATAGAAACACTCACATTACCTGTAATGCTTATGATAATAGGGAAGTGATCACTATTATATGGATAATTCTCAACATTAAAGGAACAGAATGATAAAAGCTGTGGAGAAACAATAGCCAGGTCAATCGAATGAAAGGTCCTGGTTGGCTGATGAAAGTAAGTACTTTCTGTGCTATTGAGGATACAGAGATAGTGGTCGTGGAGAAGCTGTTCAATTTGCTTCCCTCATTGGTTTGTGTCTTTACTACCCCACAAGGGATTGTGTCCCTTGAAATCACCGATCAGAAAAAGCAGAACTGGTAGTTGGGCAATTAAATTCTCCAAGTCTCCTTGATCTATGCTCTTATTAGGCGGGATGTAGATACTGCAAACAGTTGTCAGTGTCCGAATGTTCAACTGTACTGCAACCGCTTGGAGGGGGTATCCAAGGGGAGAGCACTTGAAGGGCAATTGATTGATGTAAGCAAACAGACACCACCACTTGCGCGTTCACTGAATGTCTTATCCTTTCTTATCATTGAGTACCTACGAAGCTTTGCTTACCAGGTTTGAGAAATGTCTCTTGTATCGCTATACAGACGGGTTGATGTTTATTAATAATCTGCTTAATAGCATCAATACCTTGGTAGAAGCCTTGGCAGTTCCACGAGATGAGAGTAGCCATTAGGAATGTTTATTGCTTCGATGCTGTTTCTTTGTTTTGTGAGGCAGAACATTTCTCGGGAGATCTTTGCCTCCATCTGTTTCCATCTCAGATTCAATAGAGTCAGAAAAGATCCCTTCTATAGAGCTTCAGCTTGAGCTTCTGCTTTCTGAGCTTTTAATTTTCTTTTTTGAACTCTCTGTTTCTTGTGTTTTTATTTTTGAACTTTCTGCTGTCTGTTTGGGAGGAGGTGGCAGAAAAATTTTTTCTTTGTCATTTGTTTTTGATTCAGGTGTCTTTTTCTGTGTGCTATGCGAAGTTTGTGTACTTATTGACCAATATGATTTAGTGGCTTGAGAATAGGAGATATTTGTTCTTGGCTGACCCGTGCTAAACTGTTTCTTAGCTTCAGGATAGGATATTTTACTTGTAATCTTAATATGCTGCATTTCTTTCTCTTCTTTCCATTTAGGGCAGTTGCGTGAGTAAGCCGGATGATCAGCATGACAGTTTACACATTTTGGATCAGCTACACATTCCTGGCTTTTGTGACCGCTTCCAGAACAGCGAACACATGCCAAGTTTCCTCGGCATGCTGCTTTTGCATGGCCAAACCGTTGGCACTTAAAGCAGCGCAGTGGGTTCGGCACGTAGGGTCTTATGGGGCAGTTTAGGTAGCCTGCCTTAATGGCTTTCGGTAGCTCTGGAGATGAAAAAGTGAGAATAACATATTTTGTGTTGACCAGTTGCCCGTCCCTATGGACTTTTATTCGGCGGACGCCACACACGTTTTGCTCAGCTAGTTCTTTTGAAAGTTCATCCTCAGAGACTGATATCAGGTCTGTTTCTGAAATGACACCTTTTGATGTATTCAAAGACTTATATGGGAATACTTTAATAGAATGCTCACCCATATTGGTCAGTTTTAGGAGAGAGGAAGATTGTGCATCCGATATAGTCTTGATGAGCAGCGATCCTGAACGGAGCTTTTTTATGTGTTTTGGCTCGCCTATTGAGGCCACAATATGCTTATGGATGAAGAATGGTGATAAATTTTCCAGCTGACCAGTTATAACTAAGAACTTTGGACATTTGCTTGTGCTAACTATTGTCGAAGTGTAAATTCGCTTAGCACCTCCAGAATTTTTCGTTTCCATATGGTTAGAAGAAGAAGTTGAAGTTTTCATATTGTAAAGAAAGATTCGGGCCCGACCGCCCCACCCACCATGGAGCCCAACAAGGGAACACAGATCCCTGTGTTAGGGCTAGCCGGGCCTATACGCAAACTGAAGCCCGACAGTCGGCTTTCCCGAAAGCAGGAACTTCCGAAAGCTTATCCCCTAGCCACTGACCAATAGGACTAGTGACCAGCCGATTGGCACTAGCGGGGACAGCTAAGTGCCTCCCATTTTAAGTAGAAGCAGAGGTCAAAGCAGCGTGTTGGAGACAGTACCTCACCCCTCAACTACCAGGATCCTCCTTTCCTACCCTACGGGTCACCATGCACGGCAAACGCATAGGCGGTTTTCTCACCATGGTGAAACAGAAACCAGAATAGTAGCTGCACCTTAAAGTGTGCCCCATCCTCCAGTAGAGGAAACCACAAAGAGAGAAAGATAGAAAAAAAGAGATAGACAAGAAGAGAGGAAAAAGAAGAAAAGGAAAGGTCACTGGAGCCTCGGGATTGTGACACCCGATCACCAAGACAGTAATCGCCTGAAGGGTCTTCACCTGCTATGCTTTAGCTTGGCATTTCGAAGCGGCCTTCCCGCCTAGGGTGGCCCTACCAGGAGCTATGCCAAGATATCGCCAAGCTGTTAATGGTTTTAGCGACATTTTTGTCCGATTTCTGTATCACCATAATAAGTATTGGAATTCTATAAATGTAACTGGCCACTATTTTAGCTGCAACTCTACTTTCACCCCTATATTGCTTTCCAGTAATTCTGAGAAGCAGAAAGTACGAGAAATATCTCGGCACCCTCTTGAAAAATATTGAAGACCTAAGAGAGAGCATCTGCTCTCAGTTGTGAGTTGTTAGTTCTAGATGAACTGAGACAATCTGAGTTAGCTTTCTCTTTAGACGCACTTTGCATTATGTTGTGATTAACATTCGGAGTAGTTTGGTGTGCAATTACTGATTGTACTCTGTGATCTGCGAACTCTCATACGAGTATTTCTGCAGGAAATTCCAGAACTTGGTTTATTTTGATAAAATAAATTTTATTAACTTACCATTGGACTTGCATGTATTCAATGTATTACAAACTCTGTAGGCAAGCAACAATATAATTTTAAAAAATGTTGGAGACAACTGTTAAATAACTGCACATGGTAACTTCACAAACCTTTCAGATGTTCTGATTACATCTGTAGATCCATGTAAAGCCGAATGATCTTTTATATTTAGAAACACTGAAAGATCCAAAATGAATGGAAAATTAATGACAACTTTAAAATTTGAGATATTAAAGTTAAAAAGATTTTGGCATTATTAATTTAAAAATTATAGTTACGACATCTAGCAGAACACATAATCCCTCCCACTGCAAACAAAGTCTTATACTTTTGAGGGCATTTCTCAGTTTATGTATCTTGGTACTATTATCTCTAATGAAAATAAAACTCGAAATTGACAATAGATTATTTAGAGCTAATAGATGTGATCATGATTTAAAGAATTTTTTAGCACTTAAATTATTAAACTTCAAGACAAAAATCAATCTTTATAAAACTCTAACTAGACCTATCATATTGTATGATAATGAATGTTGGTCATTAACAAAAACAGATGAATGAAGACCTCTAATTTTTGGAAGAAAAACACTGAGAAAAATATATGTCCCAAGTAGAGAAAATAACAGATGGAGAATTTTGTTTAACCATGAAATACATGGAAGATACAAACAACCTAATATTGTCTGAGTCATCAAATCTGATTTGTATCAGGTAGCTTGGACATACTTTAGATGTGATAACTTGAACCTGTTAAAAAGGTGACCTTTTTAAATGTAGAGGATACCAAGAAAACAGGAAGACCTCGCACAAGATGGATAGACTGTGGCGGCAGATCTCAGGACTCTAAAAATCAATCATTGGTGGATCGTAGTAACTACTCGGATTTGTTGGAGGAAGCTTGTTGAGACGGCCTTGGACTGTGATAGGCTGTAGTGCAACTGAAGTAGTAGTTTGTATTTAATGATATCTTTTTAAAATTAGCATTTTACATCAATTTTGCCATATGGAAATTTGGCAAATCTCTTCAATATACTTCTGAACATTTTCCTCATTGATAAGTAACACAGCTTGAAAATATCTTAGCCAACTACCTACAACTTTTTATCAAACAGCGTAGTGCGGCTGGCCACAGTACATTTTGCTTTTTATTAGTGACATCTGCATACACTCCTTATCAAATAGTGATATTCGCACATTGTATCACAATTCATACTGTAACAAAAAAAATGAAACACAACTAATCATCGCAATTAACAGGAACATGAAAAAGGTAAAAAGTAACAGACTACACAGCAATAAATAAAGAACGAACTGAGAAGCAGATAATAAATTTGCAAACACTGATGAACACAGTAACAGTACACAAAACACAGTAAATGCTGTAAGAAAATAATCAATTAACAACCATAATAAATTTTAAAAGCATATAAAAAGTAGTGAATTTTCAATGAAAGGAACTCTGGTTAAAAGGCATATAAAAATTCAAAAATTTTTTTTTTCTTTTTCGTGGTTACCATTACACATATCAAAGAAATTAGAAACTAAAAAACATTTCACACTGTTCTGCCTTAGAAATATCAAAAACATGCAATAGGAAGAAAGAGCTCATTTGACTTACCTGTATTGTTGTGATAATATGACACGGATTCAGGATGTATATCACTGTCCGTGATGAAAACTTAAAACCTATTTCAATTCCAAATACCAAACACATTAACACCAGCAATAATCTTTTTCCTCCTCTATCTTCTCGCACAACTTTAGGAACTGGAGGCAGAGTATATCTTTTATATCCCCAACATACAGAATAACAACCTATGCTACAAGCAACTACTGTTTCCAAAATACGCCTCTGAGAAGACAAAAAATTGACACAGTCTGGTCCCCCATTGCCCTTGATACTATGATTAACACCATGATAGGACCAGTCACTTACATCAGCAAGCTTCCACATGATTGCACTACCTACAGAATAAAAAAAAACTGAAGTAAAGAACAAATTTCATATGGATCACATGCACACTCATTAAAGTCAGTAGCAAAAAATATAAAATAATGAAAAAATTAACAATTAGTCACATATCAATATACTAACAAACAAGTACCCAACAATGTTCAAGCTTTGGTAGCAAAACTTTTACTAAGTTCTACAAAAGTTAAATAAATTAACTGTAGATCAAAACCTTCAAAATATTCAACAGCTGCTAGTGGACTGAAAAATGAACAGAAAGGATAATAACTCATTACATGGTGTAATGTAATCTGAAGAGGGTGGCTAACACCAATTAAGAGATATTTCAAACACGCAGCATAAACTCGGCACTAACTTCACTACTACTGCTCATAAACTCTTGAAACCACAGCTTAAATACTGCTTCTGAACACACTTAGATATTGCACACTACATCACTAAAATTTACATTTTGGCAGGGAACTGAAATCAGAAGGGAAAGGAAATAAAATAAGGTCTTTGCAATATTTTCTACCAGAATTTAAATATTTGAAAATAAGGTATTTCAATGGCCTGTTCAAAAACATTAAATTCTAACTTAAACTTGAAGAGTATAAAAATAAATATAATGCTACTAAATAGTTGAAATTTGAAATTTTAACAATACGAATTCAAGAAAGACAAGTTATCATCTTGAGTAACATCTTTTGCATTGAATCTCATGTTCTTCCAGTGGATCTGGAAGTAACCAACATTAGTACTAGTTTTACATAATATATACATTTGTACACAATTCATTAAATTTCATTTCTACTAGTTTAATTTTCTACCCCTTAGCTCTCCTGCAAACGTGTCTACTGATATCCTGAAATGCAAGTAAAAGTGGGGTGTTTACATAACATTTTCTCTCTCTAAACAACATACATGTTACTAAGGTCAGACACACTTCGACACACTCCCTATGTCAAAAACTCATCCTAGTATGTTTATTCAATATGCATTAACTTTCTGTTCAGCTGGAGAGCGTAACTGTCATTTAACATAACTAAGCTAGCTTTTAAATTTTTCTCCTTCTAGCTTTTACATTTCGCTAATTTTTAAATTTTCAATTTCTGAAAATATTTACAATTTTACAAAATTAAAATTACACATTCTTTATATTTAGAAACACACATTTACATTTAAACACAGTTGCAAAACACTATATATATATATAAGTTTTCAGTGTCTCATATCCAAATTAAAGTTGCTAGAAATATAGCATTTTATCTCGCCAAATCACATAAAACAGTCTCTTGAGCAAATGGCATAATTCTTGATGCCAACAACAAAATGTTTCATAAAAAATAAAATTTTCAGCTTCTTGCTGCCGCAACTAATAAAATCTGACTTGAGGCAAAACAGTTTAGATAACTCTTAACAAGCACATTGTATATTTTTAGACAGAACAGTACTGAATATTTGAAAATGAAATCAAAAGTAACCTATCTTTTTGAAATGGCGTAGTCACTCATTTGTTTATTCACAAATTGCTGCTAAGTGCAGTACGTGTTTGTAGTTGGTACCTGCTAACGTCTGGCCTTTCACTGCTCCTCAGGCAGGGGTTCAATCTTTCTTTTCCTAGCACGTGCCTCTATTCTTCTTGACTTCCAAGGGAAGGTATCCACTGGAGGTGATCTTTTTCTCCCCTCGGGGCACGTCCTCCGTTGCCTGCACTGGAATAGCGTCCATTTGACTGCTTGTTCCCTATCGTCCAGCCTATGCTGCTTGCCAGAAAACCCTCTGTCTTTTTTT
>KK119940.1:69746-84322 GCA_000611955.2 Stegodyphus mimosarum | reverse complement strand
TTGTTGTCCTGAAACTCTCGTTGAGCACTGTAGCTTCTCTTCTGCTGACCACTGGTGGAACACTTGCTGTTTGCTGACTGGCCTCGAGGATTGTTCGTTCTACTTTTTCTCTTTTCACTAGCTGATCCCCCTGGACCCTTGACTTCCTTTTTTTTCCTGCGTTGGCCTTGTGCTTCTTATGCTGCTTGGTTGGAACTCTGTTGGGTTTCCTCTTCGAAGCCACATCTAGTAACCGTGTCTAGGCTGCAAATGGCTGTTCTTAGCTTGGAACTGCATTTCCATTGACATTACTGGAGCTTTGCAATAAGTCTTTAAGAAGTGTCACATCACAACGATCGTAATATTTTTTAATCTGGTTGACATTAGCTTTTGATATTTCTCCGTCGGCATTTCAAAGAATTACCATGGTCTGTCAAATACTTCAGTTATAAAAGGCCCCTTGAATTTAGGTAAGAATTTTACGACATTTCCTTCAGAAGCACAGGGTACATTTTGTTTCAATTTTAACACTTTTCTCTCTGCCTTAAAATTTTCTTCTCTCCGTCTTTTATCATAATACAATTTTTGTTTATTTCTTGCCGCGACAGAAGATTTAACGGCCTCATTGACTAATTTTTTTATATCCGACATAAAAAATTCCACAGCAAGCTTTTGTACAAAAAATAATCTATCGCGGGGTGTCATTATTTTCCTTCTTAGAAATAGTTTTGCAGCAGTTTTTCCAGTCATATTGTGGATCACTGTGCATAATGTAAATGCTAGCTGATTGACCGAATCATCCCAATGTCTGTGATAGTTTTTCACATAACTGTGAATAATTTTAACGATACTGAGATTTACATTTTCTGCAATATTAGATTTTAAGTCAATAAGGGACCATCTTTATTGCATGTCTTTACAACAAATATTGTCCCCAAAACCCAAGATTTACTTCTGTCTCCAACTTTACTGAGAAAGCCCCTCTCTGTTTATCACACTTGAGGAAATAGGTTCAATCTGATTTGACAAGGTTTGAAAAAGCTTTACACCATTCACAGTAGAGACAAGTGACATAGTTCACAGCACCCCGCAGCAGAAATAGTAGCACTTAATAGCACTTAGTAAAATACTTTTTCTCCCCCCCTCCTTCGGCGCACATTTGAGAATCGCACACCTATTGCAGATAGCTAAATGGCATGAAAGACTTATGGCAACAACCAGGAAGATACACTTACAAAAAGTGTTTCATGGAAGAAAATCCTTATTTATTTTTCAGGGAAAAGTTAATGCAGGAATTCAGGCAAAAGAGAAAGATACATGCGATGGCACTGCATATAGTTTAACTGCACAAGAAGACTGTATAAAAGCAGCCAAAAAAAAAAAAAGGATAAGATTAAATGATTTTACACTTTACCTAAACATAATTCTTAAAATAAACACGTTTAATTGTTTAAATTTATAATACGATTCCTTTCTACTGCAATTTAATTGCAATCTAAAGAAATTTTGGTCTCACACATACATTAAAATTCTTTTGGTCAAGCGATTTAATTTTAAAATAAATGCCACTACAAAAATATATTTCACTCAAATAAACAGAAATTAAAATAGTTCAATCTTCATGGTCTGCCAGATTGCTTCTGCATTCCAGTATCCCACATACATTAGAAAGCGTTTTAGCATTAGTTACGTTTTAGCTTTAATAATTTATTTTATAATTAATATAATTTTATCACTGTACTGCTAAGTCATATGCTTATAGTTTTTTCATTGGATAAAGTGCAGCATTTTTCATATTACTTTAATATTTTAAGCAAAACTTTTAATTTCTTATGTATATAAAAGAATTGTTTATATTACATATATTTTCTCCACACTCAAAAGATTTTACACTGCAAATACAATTAGAAATAGTAATCTAATTTTTTTGTCATACATGTTAGACCACCTCTGTAACTATAAGTTAATATTAACTACAAATTTTTAATATATGCACTTAAAACACCAATTTTATGGTTATTCATGCATATGAGAATAAAACCACTTGTATTTTTTAACAATCCTTATGAAATTAAAAATATCATGCCACACTGTTTAAGAGAATAAAAAATTAGACAAACAATTATAAATTGCAAGCTTAAACATTTCCTTTGCAAATGATATGGACTTCACATCATTTCTGCATGTGACTCAAATTTTATTAAAAAGCATAGGAACTCAGCTTTTAATTAGCTGATAAATGAGCTATCAGAAGTTTATCACTGATAGGTTGAAAAGTCATACATATTTATATGTGTTTACTATGTTTACTATAATATCTACTGGGAAATTGTCCTTTTGGGAAATGAAAAAAAGTAATACATTTTTCACACCCTTAAAAATATTTATTGTGTAGTATAATTTACGTCATTACTTATGACCTTTTGCCAAAGTAATGCTAATTTGTTGATACCATATTTGAAAAATGTTTTGTCCTTAAAGGAGAAGAACTCAATTAGTGTTTGACTGACCTCTGCTTCACTTTTTAATTCACTCCCTTCAAAAAATTTTGCAAGGAGAGAAACAAGATATAGTGGATGTGACAGAATTTTCTAGTCTAGATCTGAGATTTTTTGACAAGTCACTAAAGCAGCATGTGGTCTGACATTATCAGGATTCAGTATGACGTGCTTACTATTATTGAACACTGCTGGCCTCCTTTTTGAATGTTTTGTTCAAATCATCCATTTGCTGAAAGTATATCTACGAATTGAGCTTTTCTTTAGGTTTCAAAAGCTAACGACGTATTGGTCCTTCAACATTCCACCATATACACAGCTTTCTCTTAATCAGGTTCCAACTTGGTTTAGAGGTGGAAATGGCAGAAAATTATGTAAATCGAAACTGTAACTTAAATTAGCAATAGCCCCTAAATTCATTTTCATTAGGGTATTTTCCCTCTCTATTCTAAAAATAGTAATAACTTTTCTGGACTGCGTCATTTCTAGGATAATCCATATTAATGACTTCCAAATAACGATAATGAGCTAGCTAATTCGGAATTTAAACCAAAACCTTTATCTTAATAAGCTTTCATACTGAAATAACTACATACTTTGCTTCTGCTTCTCTCACTGTTAAGAAGCTGTCAGACTGTTTTCTTCCTACAGCAACAATAAAAAAATGTAAATGTTTTGAAATAGGCACAATTAGAGTGCTGCTAATGAATTCCAGCCACAAATGTAAATTTTAATAAAAATGAACATTTAATTTACTTGAACTGTCAATATGCTTCTTTATTATAGATAACATCCATGCTATCAATGTTTCTATGTTTAACATAGAAATATCAATGTTTCTATGTTTAACATAGTTCTAAACATAGATATAAACATGTATAAAATAAATAATACAATAAACCTATGAAAAGTTATATATGTAACAGATTTGATAGAAAGGTAGTTGTAATAGAACTGGAAGTGGTTTATTGCATCCGTAACATGATTATACTTGCAGACAGATGCAGCAGTAAGTTAAAAATAACTTTATTACTTGATAACACAACTCTTTAGAGGCACAAACTGATTCCCACATCACCATTAGCACAATCTGCACCCAATCTTCATAGCATTCTTTCAAATTTACATCTCACGACATACAATGAATGACAGAAAGAGAATGACAGCATCTTAGTACACAGCAAGCAAAGCAGAAATGACTACACATTCAGCAGAAGACAGTATTAAAAGTTGTAGTTATGAACTCAAATTTTTAATCTGATTAGCTTTAACATACTTGCATTGCTGCATATTACGTAAGATGTCATGACACAGATTAAATCTGAAATGACACAGTCTAATTGATGTGTTATAAATAATTACCATTTTTAGGACAGAAAGAGGAAACATTCAAATTAAAATCAGAAATAAAAAGGACTACTGCCAATTAAAATCAGAGGCTTGCTTTATACATTTTATATGTTACATATCCCTCCTCTCCATTCAAATAGAAAAAGGCTTCGGGATAGTAAAGTCGTTCAGGAAAAAGCATTAGAATGTTAGCAAATGAAGGTAAGCATTCTGCACAATATATACACAACCTGACAATGAAAATGCAACATCAAGAAGGATTGGTCCTAAAATTATGCAAATTTCAGGGTAAACCACACATCACCGAGTTATGCGATTGATGTAAAATTTGCAACTCTCCAGCACACGTTGAAGAAGATATATAAGGGAAGTAACCTGCAGAATGTTCAATTTTTGTGCCATTATTTCTGTTGGGTAAATCATCGCAGAAAATTTGTTCTTGTCTCACAGGCAATTCCAGCAGAGACGATTTTACGAGGAGCATGGTGATCGAGAAAGGCAAGTTGGTTCATATGGCAAACATCAGCTGGCATCCACAGTCCACCCACTGTGGCGACAATGGTTGGAAGAAGGAAATGGGGCAAGTTTGAGGGATGCCGATGCAGCAAGAGTGACGTCAGCGCACATGGATTGATGCATCAGCCGAAGAATTTTATTGTTCTGAGATCCTGTTTAGAGTGTAATAAGGCACATATGTCATTGAAGGGAAAGAATTTGAACAAAATAAAGTTCACAGAAAGCAACTGAGTGGTCTTCAGTTATAGTGGTGTAGGAACAAAACCAACATCATCCAAGCTATATACAATGACATTTTGGGAAATATCTAAGTGCTACATACGTAGAAATGCCACACCTGCTCAAAATAAGTTTTAAACAGGTGGTAAACATTGCGGCATTGGCTTTCTCTGGAAAGAGTAGGGGAGGCTTTGAGACAGCGAAAAAGAACTAGGAGATGTTTTCCTTCCATCATAGCTGATGCAGTGCTTCCAATCTTTAGCCTACAGTAGTATACACTTTTGTTTACATCCACGCATATTACTTTGACAATGGCTTAGTGACACTTCTGCACATGACAGTTCCACAGAAACATTCATTACTGGATGGGTAACAGTTTGTATAGTTTAGTGGCATTTCCACAGAAAATTACATCTTGGTTATCTTTCGATAACTTGGAAACGTGACTTTGATTATTAATTTGCTTTACAAAATTTTAAGCTACTGAACTACACAAATTAAATAGATTTTAACAAAATGCTACTATTATGTGTAAAGAATGATAAATACCTTAAGGAGTCAGGTACCTTTAAAATGTCAACATATCCAAAAAATATAACACATTTCAAAACTCAATATCTTTATAACTAGTTCACAAATGTGAAATTTTGTAAACTTACTTTGATATAATTTGATACTGCATTTGCTAGTTCATGCTCCAAATATTAAAATATTTAAATAATACATTTTTTGTCATCCACGTAATACTGCAATGTGTACTGCATGCAGAATTATGAATAAGCAAATAATTATTTTAGCTGATTCCCCCCCCCCTCCAAACAGAAAAATAATGCAGAGTTAAAAATAACAAAATATTTTGTCGATTTTTATTTACCATAAAACTTGAATTTGGTAATGAATGCGTGCAAAAACATGTTTTAAATCGAAAATTTGCAACTTGATGCCTAAATGTAAATATCAAATTATGCATGTTAAAATATTTTTTATTTGGCACATAAGTCTGGTTAGGTTAAGATAGATCATTTGCACTTTGGCAGCTGAGGTTGATGGTTCCGTAAAAAGATTGAAACTAGTCCTGTAAAAAAAATTTGCAAATATAATGCTGATTTTTGTTGTTTGACTTCTAGATTAATATCTGGTTAGGTTGTTTAAATGTGGTTAAGCATCTGAGGGCTACACAGAGGATTTTTTAAGGGAAACTGGGTCATGTTTGCATCATTCACAGGGAAAACCATGAAAACCAGCCATGCAGTCATCTATTTGCCTGAGATCAAACCTGGGTACAACTCCCAACATTCGCACTCTTAGCCATTCGGTCACTGGTGGGGCCTATGTGTCATTGCATATATTGTCATATTAAATATAATCTGATTTTTGAGTATGTATTAAAAATAGCACATGTAATTTTCATGCCATTTATACATATTTCTCAAGCGCAAATTCTGATATATGCTAAATTATTGTAAAGAACTTTATTGGGAAACTATAGCGAATGACAAGTAAATAAAAATTTTTAAATTCTGAAAATTAAAAATATTAAATACATATGAGTATTTATGCATATTTTCTGATTAAATACTAATACTAAATATTAATTAAATTATTTATAACTGTATTTGGAAAGGAAGGATTTATTCATCGATAAACTCCTGTGAATGTTACTTTAAAGAAATATACAGTGGCTCACATTTGTTTTCCCACACTTATGTTTTTCAGTTTCATTTGCAAATATCAGTTACTAAATATTAGCAAAATCACTTTTTCTTTCACATACGTTACAGATCATTTTTTAAGACCTATTTTTTTTTTTAAAATGTTACTCAAAATGTTTTTCATAAAAAATAATTTATTCAAAACACTCTGAAAATTAACTCATAAGTAACTCATAAATAACTTATTACCTTAAAAAAGAATTACTAAATAAATCTTCTCTTAGAAAATCAAATACTAAAATTCACAAACCTTAAAAGAAGCTGCCATTAACTTTATATTTTTAATTACTTGTTTACAGAGATATGATAAGCAACCCTTTTTTGCAAGCGTTCTTTAAACTGCCTTTGGCAGCCATTTGATTTTTTCTACTAATATAAAATTTACTAAAGCGGTAAGTTTCTCATTCTTTGACACTCCAGCATTAAATTTTATTCGATTCACTTTTTAGCACTTACTTATAATTTTTCACAAAAAAGGAAACCTTGAGCCAGCCCCCCCCCCCTTTTTATTTTTTTGTACCTTGTACATTGGCTGTGGACGATTTTGTCATTTTTTATTCAAATAGCTAGTTTTAGAAGTCTTTTTGCTTCTTTACGTCTTATTTTTTTTGTCATTTTTATCCTTTTAGATTTAGTTTAACCAAGTGTCAGTTTCTAGTTTTGACAATTTTTAAATAGTTTAAACTACTATTTAGCAATTGTATCTTATGTTTATTTTTATGTAATTTTGCTTTCTTTGAGTACGAATGCACATAGGGGAAGGATCTGAGTGCATTTCAGACTCATTCAAAATACCATTTTAAAATTTACAATTAATGAATTGAAAAAGCAGTATAAAGTCTCAAATGGTTCAGAGGAATAAAACATATATTCGGAACTCATTAATGAACTAGGTTTAAGGCTTCAAAACGCTTTTTGATAGACAAGTTATGTTTGAAGCATTTAAACAAAGGAGATTAATTTTTCCGCAATTTTATTGCACTTTGACTCAACAAGAGCAAGACAGTATCTCAGTACACAGAGCAAGAGATAGTAAAACTATGCCCTTGGTCTGTGTTTTTAAGATTTTCTTTAATCAGTTCTGTTTTTACTTTGTACCCTTCATTAACGTTACTTGATTTTAGAACCATTTCCCAGAGATAAAATAGGTTGGCCTTTATATATATTTTTTGGAGCTAATTTTATATTTAATTTATGTTCTACCCTTTTACTTCATTGTGAATTTACTTTGATCTTGCAGATTCGTCTCTTAACATTTTTTTTAAGTTAATGCTACAGTTATGACTTTTCTCTAGAATATATATGTGTGTGTGTGTGTGCGTAAAATAAAAAAGAAATATGTAACTTTAGATTACACTTTAAATTAGTTCCTAATTCCTTTTTTTAATTTGAAAACGCATCATATCTGGAAATTAATTCTATAACCTCCGCATTACATACAATCCATCAGTTAATTAGATTTTAAAACAAATCTTCTAATAAAAATAGCTACTAATTACATAGTCTCACTGTCTTTTGCCACATCTCTATCTTGCTGACAACATGTCACTTAGTCTCTGCTAGCTATTCACCATTATTTGAGATGTAATGGAATATCTTGAATTATGGAGCATGTTTAGCACCCCCAGTCATACCAGTTATGAAGATATGTGCTAAGAAATTCCTCATCCAAAAAATAATGATGTTTAACTATCAAGCTGGTTGTGCTTCTTCTAAAATTTCATCCGATCATCAACTATGCCTCAATTTCCAGTCATTTATACAGCAGTTTTTTTTTTTTTTTGCCATGACTTAAAGTGAATTGTTTTTATCTTTCACCAAAATTATAATATTACAGCGAGTCGGCAGGATATATATCCTGTGTGTCTAAATTCAAATGGAAAAGCCATTGTAATGTCTGCATTAAACCACCACCTCTTCAGATCTTTGATGGTGAACTGGAAATTCAAAATGGATATTGAGTATCTTCAAGTTAAAAACTCTAAAAGAGAAAAATAAAATATGATATTACGGCGTACTCACTTGATGCAGAAAAGAAAAATTGTTTCAAATCAAGGTCACATGATCAGTGTTGCAGCCCCAGGCAGCACACCTCCAAAATTATACGTATAATTTTAGTCAAATAAGGGTATGGTATTTTCCGCACGTTATTTTTACAATAATTATACGAATCCAAATGTACTGAAAAAAACTACCGCCTTCATGGTATATTTCATTCGTCATTTTTACGGGTATTATATGAACTCTAAAAAGATTGAAGATAAAAAGTTTATGAATTAAAAAATCTAGTGTTTTTCTGGCATTTTCCTTTATTTACCTTTTTTCACGAACATGAAAAAAGGATATGCAAATATTTTTTTTTTCCCCAATAGCATTTTAATGTGATACCAAAATGATTTCTGCATTTAAATTGTCTTTGAATTTTATTTTTCCTCTCGTTAAAAACCTCTAGGAATTTGAAAACAGCCTTGATATTTTATATAAATTTAAATTACTTTAATAATTATTCTAACATTCATATATGAGGGTAAAATTTTTTAATGAATTTTTTTACATGTGATCTAAATTTGTATATACATTTGCAAAGAAATATATTTTCTTGATTTAAAGAGGTTCAAAATAACTTATTTATTTTCTTACATCAAATTTTTTGATTTTATTCATATCAACACTTACATTAATTTACACAATTTAATTTCTTTTATGAAAATCCCATTACCTATTTAACTAGAATAAGCTTTATATCAAGTTTGTATATTTACTGCATTTGGTACAATATACGCCTTATTTAAGCAAATGTTGGCAAGTAAATTGGAATAAGGCTTCAGCGAATCTTTTATATCTTCTTCCAATCATGAAATATTTTACACAGCGTAGATGATAGAAAAAAATTCATTCACAGCTAAGAATTGATCGATATTAACTGTTATTTTTGCTGAGTATTCTTAGAAAGAAATGTGGAAAATGTGTTTTCTGTTACATAGCCTATGGATAAAATAACAAATAGAACAGGAGATGTCTAAAATGTTTAACTTCTTGAACAACAATTTAATGTAGACCAAAGAGATATGCACTAGATCGTTAATTATAATCAAAGCTGATGTGCAATACGTACTCATGAAATCAATCTTTAATTTATTTACCTTAACTTCTTTTCGGAGCGCTCTGAGAGCAATTTTTTTTTTTTTGCCCTGCCCACAAAATTTCACTTTTCAGAAGGCTCATTTAGATGATGCATTTTCGGGAACACTACATTTTACTCTATAGTTTGCATGCAGATCCAAATGCTGGAAGTACCAGTGCTCAAAATTGCTTAGGGATATTGTGGGGCCAAATGCTCGCCTGTGGTCACTTTGTTTATGACTAAACAAATTTTTCTCAGCTATCCCAGCGTTAACACAAAGCTGCTATTGTATACAGCTGCTATGTAACATTTCTTTTTCACTTGGTTCTTGGAACCAGTAGTGCTTTTATCTACTGCTAAATGAAAGTAGCAATCAGGCTGTTTATAGAATATCTGTATTCCATTTCAACAATGGATTTCATCAGTGCAAGGTTTCTGCTACATTTTAGTTAATCTGAAGTAAGTGCACTTTCATTCTTCTTTATAATTATATTTATTTAAGCTCTTTATTATTATAATTTTTACTATTATACTAGAATTCCTATTATCTGGACAATATGAAACTTCATTGCTTTCGTCTAAACTAGCATGTTTGGTATTCAGTTAAAGAAAGAAAACTTTATGATCACTTATGAAATAAAATAAGGATATGTAAAACATTTTTTCACTTACTGAAACGCAACGTATTTAGCCTACAAGAGAATGATTAAAAGAATTATTTGGATTTTGTCATAGTACGCTTTGACGTTAGTCAGGATGCTTTGTCCTGTTTGTCTGCATATTTAGAGTTCTAATAGAGTTTCATGCAAAATATTATGGACTTCTGAAATATCTATTGCTAAAGTATGTATTGTTTATGATAAGGAATGATTTTTTTATATACACTAACCACAGTTAATGATATTTCCAAATGAATCACATTTTAAGCAATAGCAACAATTTCTATACTTAATATGAAGTTCTTTGGCTTTTAATAATGCCTGCATTCAGTAGATATTTGCCATAATCCCTGGGCTGTTTGAATTAGTTTATGCAGCTTCAGGGCCGTTTCTAGGCCATTGGCTGCCCGCGTACTTTCCTATGATTGCTGCCTCCAAATTTATAAAGTGCTCAGTGATAAATACAATTTTTATTTCATACCGAGTACTCACATATGACATAAAAAGTACTTACATATGACAAGTACTTACACTGAATTTAAAATATTTAGTCGTGGTAACGCGACATTCCGGCCATCACTGATTTTCGCCACCCACATACTTTTACGGACTGCACTCCTGCTACGAATGGTTTGAAAATATTCCGTATTCTTTCAGTGGGGCTCATTTCAGGACTATTTCCAAGCCAAGCTAGAATCTTAAGTTTTTAGATGCAAAGTAATTTGTCAGGATCCTAGATGTATTACTTATCAGTTTTGTCTTTAAGCAGTTGGATTGAAAGATATATTGCTTATCAGTTTTGTCATTGAGTAGCTGGACATTGTGAAAGAAGAAAAAAAGATAAAAAAAATTTTTTTTAATGAGCTTTGACTTAAAACTTTTAAAATAATTAATGAACTAGAAGACAAAAACTAATTTATCATAGACTTTAACAAGAGCTGGAGATTAACTAATTTTTTACAGAATTTTAAAATTCATCTACAGTTTTAGAATACAAAAACTGAAAATACCTGAAGTGTAAAATATTATTATAATTTTTCCTTCGTACTGTATTAGCAGTTCTTCTCAAAACATCGGACGAGAAAAAATTTTCGTTTACGAAAGTCTTGCAGGATATTAAAGACAAGTATAGACAGTTAAGTATCGAGCAAATGATTTGGTGAAGAATACAGCTGAATGAAATCTATGTTGAAATTTGTTTACTAAAAATATGCTATTCAAATTTTATGTTGGTTTTTATTATTTAACAATAGATAATTTATTTAACAATAATTATTTAACAATTAAATACCTGAAAATAAACCTTATTCTTAAATTAATTTCACGTGTATTTCTTTTGCATGCATTACAATTCATAATACTTAAAAACAACTTGAAATTTTATACTTATTAATTTATGTAGGATGCATTCATATTAAATTTAAGTTTTAAATAACTCATTGCCATCATATGAGCGTAATCCAAAATGCACAGCATTTGACAACAAATTAATAAAAATGATCCAATTTCTAATTGCTTTCTTTTATCCAATTGCTTCATTTAATACCATAAAGCTATGGGATGTAAAAAAAAATGGTATGTCCACATGTATGCCTGTGCCACATAACGTCAGAGGAACATGACATATCTATTTAAAAACTTCAAATCATTCCTAAACAAATTACGTTTTTCAAATTCCATATTGTATATAAGATGAAATAAAGAACATATTTAGATAATTTTTAATTTGCATAATTTTATGAAACTTAATTTTTTATGAACTGATTAGTTACATTGTAAAAAGAAACTTTTTAAAAATGCCTCAATAAAGCACTTTTTCTGTAGAGGTGAACTTTTAGCACTGATCTAATATATTTATAAGATTTAAAACTGAGAAAGATAACAATAATAGATTATAATGCATTGCAAGATTGACTGATAAATATACAATTTTTACATATAATAATTATGTCTGTAACTACATGCCAAAAACTTTTAAAACAGAAGTTAACGACTAACTTGCAGATGCTAATTAATAATATTTTCTTTCACATGTTCTTGATAGACATAATTTTGACAAATGAATAGATTTATATATATATATATGTGTATTATCTGAAGATATGAATGCAATATTTGAAATATTAAACATTCATCTTCAAGGAAAGTATGCCAAAAAAAAAAAACTTCCTATTTAAAAATGTAAGTTTTTTACAATATCCCTCCTTGTTTATATTGAAGAATTTTAAGATTTAGCTTACTCATGAAAATAATCTAAATGTATGATGCTTTGTTCTGCAGTATAGTCGTTTAATGAATTCAGTAATTATCTGTATTGTAGTTTAATAAATAACTGTATGCCGCAGTTATTTACTAAAGTCAGTTTTGCTAAATAACACTTTAAATAAATTATGTGTTTTTCCAAAGGACATTTTCTTATGCCAGGTAAATGAACGGTAGCATTAATTGATTCCCAATATAGAATTCAAGTTTATGAAATTTATTGCATATTTTGCAATCACTTTGAAATGAAATAGTAAAGGTGATTTTCAGCCTTTTAGTGTAATGTAATTTTTAAATAGAAATTTATTTTTTTGCATTTATTAGCACATTTAAATTTTCCAGTTGCATATATATTCCATTTCGCCGTGCAAACCTAAAAGGCAGATATATAAAAATGACATTTCACTTTTAATCATAATATGCAGAAAATTTTTGCATAGATTTACATAAAAATTATGAGATTAAAATGTGTACATTTTACAAAAAATGCATGCATAAATGCAGTAAAAACGTACTTCAAGATTTATGCAAATTTTTTACCAAGAATGTGGATTTCCATGCAGTAAAGACAAGAGTTGATCAACCTAAATTTTTACCAAAATCATTCGCATATGCAAAGAAAAAATAGGGAAGATTACATAAATTTCTATCAAATATACACGTTTTTGTACCGTAAAATATGGGGAAGATCTATGTAAATTTCTATGAAATATATACGTTTATGTACAGTAAAAAGTCGGGAAGATTTACAGAAATTTTTACTAAATATAACGCATGTGTGAAGCAAAAAAACTGGAGAAATTTATGTATATGAGCTAAATATACGTAAACTTTGATAAAAATATACATAAACCCCTGAAATTTAGGTATATTATATGTAAAAGTTACGAATGAACCGCAATCTTTCCCATAAACATACCTAAATTTTACGTAAAACTTACGGATATTATACCGTAAAAACATACGTAAATATCTATTTTTTCCCGGACACTTTTCATGATATTTTCAACATTCAACTTAAACGTTTTTTTATATGAAGGGTCATTTGTAAATTGCACGTATTTTTCTCGTCTAATATACGAATGTGTGCTGCCTGGGGCATAGTGAAATATGGCTTACTATTTCTTGTTCACTTCAAAATTTTGCAATATTTGTGAATTTCCAATCATGGCATAAAAGCAAATTAAACATCCAACCTTGCTCATCCAAAATGCTTTGAAGGTAAACAACCCTTATCAGTGAAGACTATATAACATTGAGTAAATGGCTATCATGCTAAATTGGCACGATACTGCCACGCTAATGATGGTTTTATCAACTAATATTTGTCACCAAATTTGAGAAGAAATTGCCAAAAGTCAACAAACTTGGTGACATTTTGGTCCGTCCCTGTATAACTGTAATTTATCCTTAGGTAACTGGAACTATATCCTGCCCCCATATGCCTGCCAATAATTTTGAGAAATGGAATTTACCAGAGATTTCTTAGCAAGAGCTTCACTAAGAGCAGATGCAGCAGAGTCCGAAAACCAGACACTAGATTTTGAAGCTCTATCTGAAGCACTGGAGCTGCACTTTGGAGAAAAGTGTTTAAAAGACTATGGTAGGCTTCAGTTAAAATCTCGCCAACAGAAGACCATGGAAACACTCCACGAGTTCACCACAGATGTTGACAGGGTGTCTCATCTCACCTTCTTGGACTGCCCAACAGAAACAAGAGAAATCCTGTCCTTGCAATACTTCAGCCATGGCATCTGGAATCTAGAGGTACAGAAAGACCTGCGAATAGTGGACATCAAGGATCTAAAGAGCACTTTAGTGTATGTTAAGAAATTCGAGGCAGTCCAGCAAGTAATTCATAGAGATCATCACCCAATGAGAGCTGCTCGTGTCCAGGAGCCAGTGAATCAACCGACTGCTTGTCCTGGTGATTTAACCAAGAAAGTCAATGTACTGATGAGGAACAGGAGTGGCAACAAACCACACCTAGAGTGCTGATACTGTAGTGCTGAAGTCTAAGTACGAAGGAACTGCAGAACACCCCAAGCCAAGACCTTTCCTAGCAAGATGGAGGGAAACTAATTAGTGGCCATCTCACGGGTAAAGGTTGCCAAATAATGAGAAGCCCCATTTTAAAGCACTTCAGATTTCTGCAGTGAGTGGCGGCAGCAATGGACTTTTCATCATGGGATGGAGTTCCTTGCAATATGAGCATTGATACAGGAGTCAAAGTTCCTATCAACCGAAAAGATTTGGT
>KK119940.1:51663-69631 GCA_000611955.2 Stegodyphus mimosarum | reverse complement strand
AGCAGTTGAAAGTTAAACTCATATAGACGTCACCCAGCATTTCCCTGCAGAATGTATCTGGGAATAAGATCAACATCGACTGAGAATTAAATGCCAGCATCATGTTTGGAAGTGCTGCCTGCTATCACACAGCATATGCAGCAAATATTACAAACGCTTACATACTCAGATTAGACTTTCTACAGAAATACAAATTATCCAGGGACTTTAAAAATAATGAACTGAATTCTGCCTCTGAGGATATAACCCTGTTTGGAATTAAAGATGAAGGAGTTAAATTTGTCCCCCAAATAATAGCTCAAAACGATATCACAGTACCAGCAAGGACAGAATTTTTACTTTGCGGATCCATACTTAAAAACAAAAATTTTTAATACAGCATAATGGAATATCCTAAGACTGTAACAGCCCCAAAGCAGTAGTAGCAGCCACGGTGCTTGTTGACCTATCAAGGATCATTATCATCGTTAAAGAGTAGATATTGGCAGGTAGAGATACATCCTGACGACCGAGAAAAGACAACTTTTACTACCAGACATAGACTTTGGCAGTTAAAGGTGATGAAGATTGGATTATGTAATGCACTGGCAATGTTCAGACGCCTTATGAAGTAATACATGCTGGTAAGTTTTGGGGCAAATTTTTGGGTAAAAGGAGTTGGAGCTGGAGTCTCTAAAGACATGTCGACTATGACTCGAGGTTTAGTTGGATAGTTTGAATTTCAAATGAAATTAAAGTGAATTGAAAAAACATTTAATGAAAAACTGAGTTATTATTTTTGGTTATGGACTATATACATTAATAAATAGTTATTTTCTATTTTATTGACATTATCAATAAATAAATATAAGGGAGGAGGATAGATTTGATATTTGGCATTATCGATTAAAATGATTCATTTAATTATTTCATTCAGTTAAAAATCTCATTGGTAAATTTAGGTAAACAGCAATAGCAGCAAGAACTCCAAAATTGATGCCATTCTTAGGAAGTGAGCAGGAAATTGATTAAGCATTACAGTGGGGGAGTACATATTTGATGATACAGAGGTTGTTAGAACTAAGAAAGTTTTTAGAAGATGCAGATAACCCTAATGTTTCACTAACAGAAAGACTGTGGAATGATCTTGCAGAGCTGCAAACTTTTTCTACACTGTATATAGCCACAAAAAAGCTACAGTCTGAAGAATTAACAGGAGGTGAGAATGAAAGAATGTGATGTTTGTTCTTTGTGAAATAAAAGGCTTATTGCAGAAGGAATCATTTCCTCAATGAAGAAAACAAACTAGTTTGCTAGACAATGAGATCTTGCTAGGTTCAATATATGTAGATCCAAAACACCGAATTTTGTTGGATGGCCATCTATGAACTTTCATTAAGAATGAAATTATTCTCAGAACAGTATGAAATCAGGACAGTCAGACTGAAGACATTGCAACTAAGTTTCTATCACCCTCTTCCAATGATGAATTAGATTTTAAAAAGCTATGGCAAAGCGAATGAAAATAAAGAAACAAGACCTTTACATATAAAAATGAAAAAATACAAGCAAAATCTATACACAGCCTTCGAAAAAATAGAGAAATATTAGTACTCTTGCAAGACACCTCTTTTAGGACTTATAAAAATCTATCCTGAAAAGTTAAAAGAAGTAGCCCTAACAGTAACAGCTCTTCCTCCTACTCAAGTTAGTGTGGAAAGACTCTTCTCAGCTCTGAAGTTTATCAAATCAGATCTACAATGCTCTAACAAAGAACCTGCCAAAGCTATACTGTTTCTTAGAAATTACTAATGCCAGTTTTACCATTTCATAAAAAACACTAATTAATATAAATAATTTGCTGTGAAATCAGTTTTTTCCTGTAGCATCTATTACTTCTTTCCTATTAAAAAATAAGCTGCAACATGTGTGTATATGTTTACATATTGTTACAAAATGTCCAGGCGCGGTAGATAGCTTCCCCGCAAAGCAGGTTTAGGGTTGCCAGAATATGGCAAGGGAAGGCAGGGATACCACATTTGGCGGCAAAATCGGCGATATGCTACAGAAGCTATATAAACCCCGCTGGTTTGTGGAGAGTCAGTTAGCGTTTCATCTAGTGAGCTGATTGTCAGTCAGTGAGCGAGTGTCTCATAGTCTAGTGCCGAGCTGGTTGTCGAGTGCATCGAACGAGTCTCTTAGTGTATCGTGAGGCAGTGCATGGTCGAGTTTTATCTTAGAGCGTGTTGAGCTCCGAGAACGACTGAACCAAGTCGGGAACTGTACTCTAGTGCATCGTCGAGTGCATTGCGAGTTGTAGCGTGGAGAGTCTCGAGAGTATGTAAAGTTCCAAGAGCGACTGAGAAGAGAAGGAGCTGTACTTTGGTGAAGCTGTCTTCATCGTTACAGACTGATATTCTGAAGGCTGTTTTGCTGATTGTCTCAGCGTCTTTACCATGGTTCTTCAATGATTGTAAACGTTATTTTGGAGCTGTCTTGAAAAATACTGGTCAATAAAGTGTGTTTTGATACTTCATCAAATGTCGTCGTCGTCGTTATTCACTTCAAATCCGAGAACCCCTTAAAGTACATATGTGAGAAGAAGAAAAAAAAGGTAACAATATATAATGAGGATGTCGGAGTCGGAGTCAGTTTAAAATCCCAGGACTCGGAGTCAGAGTTGGAGTCGATCATTTTCCCTACTGCCTCCACAGCCCTTTTGTCTGATATACCCACATGACATCATCATTTTGTTGGGAAAATTATGAAAAGCATTCAGAAAATCTTAGAAAGGTGCTCCAGAAACTCAAAGAAGCCAGTCTACAGTTAAGTCCCACCAAATATACACTATTCAAACAGGAAGCCACTTACCTCAGACATGTCATCTGAGCCAAAGGTTTGGCTAAAGACACTAAAGTCTCAGCAGATTGGAGACATTCCAAAAATGTCCATCAGTTGAAAAAATTCTTGGAGCTTAGAACTTTTCTTCAATCGCAAGATCACAAGCTGACACACAGCAGCAAAAGTTCTTGTGGATGAAAGAATGTCAGGATCCATTTAAGAGACTGAAGGACGCTTTAATACCTGTGACAATCCTGAAGTATCCTCAGCTTGACAAACCATTTATTCTTGACACAGATGCGAGCAATGAGAGTGTTGGTGTTGTTTTGCCCCAAACAGTCAAGTATGTGTTGTAGCATACTGGAGCAATTGTCTATCTAAATTGCAGAGGAATTATTGTGTCACTAGGAAAGAGCTGCTAGTCATAGTTAAAGCCATAGAACATTTGAACCATTACCACTACGACAGAAAATTCCTGCTCCATACAGATTATGCACCATTGATGTGGCTATTGAATTTCAAAAATCCTTAAGGCCAACTAGCCAGATGGATACAAAGACTGCAGGAATATGACATCCAGGATCAAAGTTAAATATGAGCTGCTTAATCAGGTCAAGTTATAAATTCAACATTGACCCAACCAAAACAGTGACAAAGTCAGGAAAGACCAGTTGGCAGCATGAAACCAATAAATGATTTAACGAAGTCTTCAAACCTGGAAACCTACCGGGCAGGACATTTCGATCCATAGTCCTATTCAATGACAGATGATATTTCCAACATTCCTGATCCCAGACATCCTTAAAGAACTACACAGCAGCTCAACAGGAGGACACTTTCAAATAATGAAGACTTTCCATAGAGTTCGAAAGTGCTTTTACTGGAGTAATGCAAGGGCTGATTTTCAAAAGTGGTGCCAATCTTGCAGTGCTTGTGTGACTCAGAAAGCACCAAAGAAACATAGCCAAGGGAAGCTGTGTAGTTACACTGCAGAAGCGGCTTTTAAACACATCACATTTGACATCCTGGTACCTCTGCCACGAACTGCTGCTGGCAACAAATACATTCTCATTGTCAATGATTACTTCGCCAAGTGGCCCAAAGCATATCCTATTTCTGGTCAAGAGGCTGTCACAGTAGCAGAGATAATGATTTACAGTATCGGATTTGCAGGTTTGGAGTGCCTCTTCAGTTACATTCTGATCAAGAAAGGAATTTTATCTCGGCTGTTATTAAAGAACTCTGCATGGACATAACAAAAATGACACCTTTACTTCCGTAATTAGACGGCATGTTAGAGAGCTTTAATCAAACCATTCTTAATAATGGCTCGCTGGTGGTTTCTAAAAACTAACAGAACTGGGACCAGAAGTTACCTCTGTTCTTACTGGCCTATTGTAGCACTGTCCATGAGACTATAGCTATTCTCCATCCCAGATGGTCTTCTGTTGGGACCTTTCTCTGCCTTGTGATCTGTTATTTAGTAGCCCTCTGGATATAAGATCTCCAGACATGGATTCAATGAAGCTACAGGACATCGATTCAATGAACGTGACAAGGTGTGGTTATATCCGATTTGATGGAAAGGACTACTCTTAAACTATACTCAGCTTAGGATGATCTTTACACAGTCCTAGACAGAACAATATTGCACTTCAGATACATAAGTCATCAAATTCTAAGCCTAAAAGTTGTTTACTATGACAGGCCACAGTAAGTAGTCACCATAGTGTAAATGATGTAAATAGTAGTATATTAAGGCCATGGTCCTACTTGTATATAAATTTGTATATTTATGAATTTATTTATTTATTTAGGATTTGATTTATTTTATGTTATTCAAGGAAATTGTTTTAGTGTTACATTGATTTTTCTTAGTTGTAAATATGGCTTCCTGTCAAGGGCTTGTGCTGTCCGGGGTGTGCAATCCTTGGTAAGGGGACAATGTTACAAATTCTGTACCCATGTAAATCAGTTTAGCAAAATTATATATGAAACGTGTGTGTGTGTGTGTGATACAGGGGCAAGTCTATTAACATTGAGTAAATGGCCGTCTCGCTAAATTGGCGAGATATCACCAAACTGGCAATGGTTTGGTGACTAATATTTGTTGGCAAATTTGGCAAGAAATTGGCAAAAGTCGCAAAAGCTAGCAACATTTTGGTCTAGTCCTTGCATAACTGTAATGGGCACTGTAACTGAATAACTGTAATTGATTCTTCTGCAACTGCATCTGCTCCATATGCCTTCCATACTTCAAGAAATGGAATTTACCTGAGATTTCTCAGCAACCAGATAACTGTATAAGACAGAGAGAGCATCTGCTCTCAATTATTAATTTAGAGCTGACTTCAGAAAAAAGGTAGAAAATTGCATGTTACCACTGTGAGAATGATGGGCATATCAGACCTAATTGTCCATCACTGGGAAAATAAGGCTAATTTTGTAAATAATTTGGCAAGAGGTGGATGCCCTGGTGAAGAATGGTGCCAAGGAAGCTCTGGCTACTTCTAATTGTCTGACTTACCTTGAGTTGCATTCTGCCAGAAAACATCCTGATAAAATGACTTGGATTGTCCCTCCAACACATACCTGGTATCTATCGTGTTCAGTCCCCTGGTGGATCCCTCACTAAGAACTGTGACAGATGCACCCAGACGACACTCTCGCGATTTTTTAGTGGCCATTTAAGAAGCCTTGCATTCCAGAGTAGTAAAAAAAACCACCTGATTTGTCCGAAATGTAATAATGAGCAGGCCTCTTGGGCAGATATCCTTAAGTACATGGGTTTGTCCTACGACAACCTATTACAGTTTCCTATGCCGGTCTATGACCTTTTGAAGGCAAATAAACTTGTGGATCTCGTCTAGCAGAAGCTGGACTCGAGGACTAGCAACAGCAACAATTTGGCAATGGAGAGTTTAGGAAAGTGTTTTGAGCCGTACTTCAAGAAAGTAATGGGGAAGGGAGACTGTATCTGAGAGATACTGAGGCTGGAATAGATTTATGTAACAGTATTAGTGAGTATTATATAAACTGCCGTTACATTAGTGTTACATTTTTATTAGTCTTGTTATTGTTTTTTAACTTGAATAAAGATTCATTTCAACCCTAAAGTACAATAGAGGTTTTGGGTAGCATGTTTGTCCACTATACCACAATAGTAACAGTTTCATATCTGAAGTGAAAATGGCAAGATGCTACAAATTAATGACAAGTTCTGTAAGGCATTTAATTTTTTTTTTTTTTGGTTTTAATTTATTTTAAAGATGGTAAACATATTCAAAATATCAAAAATATCCTTGGTGTAAAGCATTTAACTATTTTGATGCTATTAATATGATGGAAGTTGAACAGAACTGTTCAAAATACACTGAAGGCCGGAACATATTCCAAGACTATATGAAGGAATTAACTTTATCCTATGAAATTTTTTTTAAAATTCCAAAATTCACTGCTGTAAAACTTGCAGGGAATTTAAAAGAACAGTTTTGAATAACCCTGAAACTGTCAGAAGACTCCTTACAGCAAATGGATACAATGGACATTTAGCAAGAAGAAAAATTTCTTCAAAAAGAAAACAAGGAAAATATGTCTGGTTTACACAAAATCCAGGATAAGAAAATATTTATTATATTGGAACAAAGTTATCTTTGCAGATGAGTTAAAATTTAATATATTTGGGTCTGATGGGCAAATTATGTGACAAAACCCAAATGAAGGTTTGAATATGAAAAAATCTAGTGCCTATTGGTAAAGCACCAGGATGAGGCCTTAATACGTGAATGTTTCGCTGTCTCCGAGATGTTAAATTTTATTTTTATACAAAATAATACCCATCTGTATAAATCTATAAATATTCTTAATGAAAACTTGAAAGCATCAGCAAGAAAATTTGGAGCACAAAATATAGTCGAGTTCTTTTAGTCTAACGATCCTAAACATACAGCCCTAAACGTTTGCTTGTGGTTATTATAAAATTGTCCTGAACTAATTAAAACTCCTCTATATTCTCCTGACTTAAATCCTATCAAACATGTATGTAGAAGAAAAGGATAGAAAGAAAGATGCATGACATTTCTTTGAAAGCTCTATGAAAAGCAATTCTTATGGAGGAATAGAACAAAACAGAACAGTCTTACACACATAAATTACAGTGAATGCTCATTAATTCAAACTAATCCAAAGGCCCCCAAAATCTTGCCTTGGAATTAATGTTAAACTATCTCATTAATTCGAACTAAATTTTCATCACTTCTGTTAATTCAAACTAAAAATTTGACAAAAAAATTCTTTTTCCTTGTTTAATGGAGAAAATACATGCTGCATTTATTATTTTGTGTATCAAAATCACCAGAATTTTTCTTTTTTGTGTAAAGAGCCACATGCTAGCATTGCTAAACCATTGCATTTCCGCTAAACAATAGTGGCTGTTGTCCTACTGTCCATCTCTTATCAGTGCTTAACAGACAAAGCTCCCAGGCCTAACCTGTTTCCTCAGATTCATTCAGAACCCTTTGTGAATGGATAGGGGTAGAGGGAAAATTTGTTTATTTCTTATAAATTTTCTCAGAATTTCAGAAAAACTAGTCTTTACTACAGATCCTAGGCAGCTGCATCAGTTATGCCTGCAGACCATTCAATGTGATATAGTTCTTCTTCCTCATTGTGTGGTGTGAACATGTAAAAATTTAGGATGTCTGCACATAGAAAGTATAAAATTCTAACTTTGGAGACAAAGGTAGAAATTTTAAAGAAAGTAGAGAATGCAGAATGCAAAACAAAGTTAGCAGCTGACTATGGAATTTTAAAAAATACCTTGACAACTTATTTCAAAAACAAGGAATCAATTTTAGTTTCACGGGAAAGGAAGGAAATGCATGAGAAATGCATTCCAAGAACATCTAGAAAAAGCTCTGCAGTTATGGTTGCAGGAGGCCAAGACCTTGAAATTTTTTGATAAATGGATCTCTATTACAGACAAAGGCTGATGAATTGGCAAGTTAAATGGGTACTGAAGATTTTAAATGCTTTGATGGATGGCTTTCTCGATTTAAGCCAAGGCACAATATTTCTTATCAAACTGTATGTGACCAAAGCTCTGATGTAAACGAAGATGTATGCACTAATTTCAGTAGGAAACTGCCAGGGCGTTTCTCTCCTTACCTTCCAAAAGATATTTTTAATGCAGACAAAACTGTATTTTTACATACTCTTGGCAAAAGAGGCATTACGTTTTAAAGCGGATGCTTGCGTAGGAGGTAAAAGCAGTAAACAAAGGATTGAAGCCTTAATTTGTGCTAACATGGATAGGAACGAAAAGCTTAAATTATTAGTGATTGAAAAGTCAAGGAATCAACTGTGTTTTAAAGGAATTTGAATAGACTGCCAGTTGATTATATATTTTTTTCTTCAGATTGTGGTGATTTTTTCTGGCATTCTTCTGCTTTCAGGACCGGATTCAAAAATGTGCATATGAATGGCTGTAAGTATAGATATATGTGTTCATATATGATTGTACATATGAATGGCTGTATGTATGGATATGTGTTCATGTATACATGTACATACGTATGTATATGTGTGTATACAAACACACATATAGGCGCACATATGCATACCTACATTTCTTAATCCAGTCTCAATAACAGAAGAGTACCTTTTTTCTTTAGTTTGCGATGATTATTTTTTTCTATAGATTGTGGTGAAAACTACGACATTACTCTGCTGACAGCTTTTCTGGCACAGTACCTTTTAAAGTGGGAATTTCAAAAAAAAAAAAGGTAGGCAGTCTAATCAGGCCTAGACGAACACACAGCTAAAATTTTGCACAGATAGCCCTTACCGTTTTAATTCTGTGGGTGTGCCCGAAGAGGGCTCACTGAAGAATAGAGCTTTGAAAACAGCGCTGAAGCGAGAACTGCTGGGAAGTGCATAACAGAATCAAATATTTTGCCTACAATTAAAAAACACTAAATTCTGATTATCATAACAGATTTAGCATTACCCAGAATACACCTTGGGAAGGCCTGCTACTCTACATCCCACCTCCCAAAAAAAGCTCTTCTTGGTTATATAACGATTACATGTGTATAAATGAAAAAAAAGATAACTTGGCTATATATTTCCATTATTTACATTTCATATTTACACTTTTGTATATTTTTTCACGTTGGTACTTTTCGAAGCAAATGACACCACCTTTGAAAAAGCATAACCCAACATTTGCACATGTACCAGGATCCATATCAGATTCACCATCCAAAGTCAATTCATTTAGCACTTTGTGGCTCAGAAATGGTCAGCCCTTCCCAATCCATTTGCAAAATAATTAAAAATCAGAAAAATATAAACTAATATTACATGTACAATTAAGAAAATATAAACTATAAAATAAAATTAAATAAACATCTACAACTCAAAACAAAAGTTCTTTCAACGAAAGTGAAAGAAGAAAAAGAGAACTGCTATAGTGAAAAACCCAAAAGCTAACTGATAAAATTAATCAACCTTCAGAAAAGCACCCCAACAATTTCATAGTTAGTAACCAAACCTTCCCTCCAAAAAAAATAATAAAATAAAATAAACAGGAAATGAAACACAGATGTGGACCGACCTTTGTAACTTTAAGTTACAAACCACTTTACGTTACTCACCAAAGAAAATACTGCAGTGAAACAAAGATACAGCTGTTGGTCTGGTCCTGGTGTTTCAGTGATCCTGCTCTGGGCAAACCAGATGTGGCACCAGATTAGGCAAGATTTCAAAGTAAAAATTTAAAATTAATATAGAATAGAGGTCAGCATACAACCAAGAAAATAACATAGAAATTCCTTTTGTATCCTAAACAAATCTGGGTTGATATTTATTGTACAGTTCCACTAGGTTTCTGTCTGAAAAACTGGGCAAGTGGATTGGTTGTTCATGAAATCTGGAAGCCTGCTGCGTGAAATAGGTTTTTCGGTAACCAGGATTCGTACACATTTCTGCACATGAAAATTACGTACTATTAAGGACTTTTAAGGACCATTACAGAAAAAAATTAAGGACCTATCAGCAAATCGAAACTGCATAAATTCAATTAAAGTCTATGCCTGAACTTTACTTTCCTTATGCCAACCTAATAAAAAATAGATCCGTAAGGAGGATCCACTATTATTAAGCATAATTATAAAATAAATTTGAGAATAAAATCATTTTTATAAAATTTGTCAAATAAGTATTACACATTTTACACTGATAATAGTTAAACATATTTTCAAGAAGATTAGTGACATTTTATTTATGTTTTAGCTTTATGCTGGTTTAGTGGTTAGCTTTATGCTGATTTTTTTCTTTTATGAGAGCCTAGAGAGAGACTTGCCGATCAGAACAGACCTGAATGCCCTATGTTGGCAGGGTTTTTGAAAGTTATGCTCTGTCTGTCTCACACAGTTAGTGTCGTAGCTTCATACAGAGTTCATGGAGCTTTAATACAGTTAACATACTTTAAGGTTCCATTAAGCCACTAAAGCATCAGAGGTCATAAGTTGTTTTGTATTATTTTAAGTCTTACTATCTGTAAGGAATATGTTTTATAGTAATTTTTACATTTTTGTGTAGTATCTTGTGACCATGGTAAGAATAAATGAAAGGCTCAATGTAGAGATAACATTTAAAGGTGAGCAATTAGTTACCAATAATTGAATTAAGTAGTTAGGTAGGTAGTAGATATTATAGATTTACCTGGCCACTATTAAATTTTATTTATTTTTTTTAAATATTTGATGAAAATCACAGTCTAATAACATTTCACAGTTTAAAATACATGTAATTTATGACACTGATTCTTAAACGACATCAGGATACTAATACATTAAAAGCTACAACACATTTATGTTTTGCAGCAACAATACTCAACAAGATATTTACGTGTCTTTTTAATTTGAAGCCTTCCCAGAGATTATGGCTAATTTATATCAATTTCCTTCTCTTTAATCATCTTTTCTAACAATGAGAAATTTGTTTCAATAAGCAAATCAATGTTCGTATTAGATTCTGCTTCATCTCCTACCTTGTCAATGTCTTGACATTACACCTATGAGTGGTTATATGATCTAGTAAAAGTTAAATAGTCCAAAACTCTTGATAGGCATGAAGGAAACTTTTGTCATGTTTGAAAGTAACTATAAAGTCAGATAAAAGTTAGAATAAACTTCTTTATTTAAACAGAACTTATAATATAGGTGCGTGTTCTTATGCTAGCAGAATGAAATACAGCTTATGGTGATGTAACTAAACAGGAAGAGTCAAATTTAAATTTAAATTGTGGACTAGTAATCAATGACAGCACAATTTAATTTTAATCTAAGCTGGCTCAGTAACTCATAATCATAACAGATTCAAATATCAGTAGCGATAACGCAAAGCTGAATAATTACAAATTATCACAGTTGGCAGGAATTAATGCAGCGAGCAAGCATAAGCAAGAAACACTCTCTGTCTTGCAATAAAAAAACCTCAGTTTAAATACTATCTATACGATTTGCATTCTGGTGAGGAAAAGAAGGAAGAAGCTTTAGTACAGGCTGAAATTATAAATAACTGGCTAATATACATAATACTAACAGTACATATATTTAAAGAATTTTCTTTTTCTTTATGCATTCAGTTTCTTTTCTCAATAAGTTTCCTCTGCATTTCAGAATTTTTGGATTTATTTAAAGATTTCTGTTATTCTAAGAACTACATGTATTTAAAATATACAGAAGAAGCTGCTAATTTTATTCCTTAAATAATATGAACACTGAGAGTAAATATAAAATGATATATGGTCAAAGCCGGTGTGGCAGAATTTTTAGAATTTCAGTGATGCACAGAGCAATAAAATATAGAAATAGCAAAACTTTTAGAATTTAGGACAGGCACCGGGGCCAGAATTTAGGACCCACACAGACTTCATCAAGTACAAAAATGCCTAATGCCAGCCCTGCATGTCATACATTGAGATATATAAAATACATATGATAATCTTTTTAATAGTTAGTTTTCAATTCTTTTTTAAAAGAAAATTCCTTTCTGTAGATACGTGTCCATGTGCCAACATTAGAAGCATTAATGACATTTTCCATACTTCTGCTTAGGGAAAAGAAAAAAAAAGGGGGGAGAAAAATCATGTTAAGAAAAAGATTTCTAGGATCAGAAGTAAAACATTCAAATATTTGGTTTTCATTGTTCTCCCAATAATTCTCCAAAGAGTAAGCAATTCATCACAATCTGTATAATACATCCATTAGAAGTTAATACTATGAAAACATTTTTCATTTTGTCGCCTTTTTCTGGAATCTTCTAGAATCTCAGATCTATAAATCTTGCATTCAAATCCTTCTAAACTTTCCAAGGTGTAATGTCTAAAATCTGAAAGAAAGACTACCACTACCACTTCTGCAACAGTGAAAAGTCGGAAGTATTTGAAAAAAAATTCACACACACACATGAAAGTTCTGAATATTCTGAGACAATTATGAAAAAATAAAAATGAAGACATTTTAAAATAATTACATAACTATTATGCTTTTGCTAAGAACTGTTTTGTAAATTATGCTTTTTAGCATTTATTAGCTCGTTTATTTTCGGATTCAAAATATTGTAATAATAAGTAGCCAAAATGAAAGGAAATATCACTTTATAATTTAACAGGGAAAAATAAAAATATTTTATTTCAGTGTTAGTTCTTAAATATAATTCCGATATATTGCCATTATTTTAACGAAATTTATAAATGTTACAATGTTCTAAACAAAAGTGTTGAAAAATTTACAGTTCTCCGAATTAAAAATTTTGTATAGAAATTGATCTTAAAATGGCCAAAATGTTGATAAGTAGCCAAATTTAGAATCATTTAATAAAAGAATTCACATCCCCAAAAAAGAAAAGTTGTTTAAGAGCTTTTCATTAGAAAAAAGAAACAATTTCGAAATGCCTATGTTTCATTTCTTGCCTAGAAACTCGAGTATCACACTGTTTATATTAGAAATAGGAACAAATTCAAACAATCATATTTGTCAGTGAATCACCAAAAATATTCCTCGAAAATTATAATTTGCACTTGAAATAGCAGTTGTAAAAATGGACTGAAATTTTAGATGATTAAAAATAAGGACCTGCTAGTGATTTTGGGCGAAATTAAGGACCAAAAATCAATTCTAAAAAACCTAAGGACTATTAAGAACTCTTAAGGACCATACGAACCCTGGTAACCTTAATGTTGATAATGTTGGCGAAACTAGTGTTGGGGAAAATTGTGCTAATATTGCCAAACGTGTTGTGATAAGTTGAGAATCTGGCTATTTTTTGTAATAGTAACCCTTTCGTGTGGAGCGGAGATCTTCAGTTGCCGTGTTTGGTTGCATGTGCATAATGTTTTGTGAAAGTGGTACCTAAAAGGTCGTCCGAAAGTTTGCTTAGCGTTACAAATGAGTATATTGTTCCAGAAACGACTATAATTTCTGACTGCTGAAAGAAGCACATAAAATAGAAGGAACGTGGACTGCAATTAAATGCAGTTTAGCCAGAAGGAAAACGAAGGATGGCCTTGCACAATAATTTGGCCGAATATGTGTGGTGCAAGAAGCAATGGGGAAAAATGAATTTATGGCTTTCTTCAATGCTATTACACGTATTTATGTACCATTAACAGCAGATGAGCCGAAATGACCAGATATTTAATTGAACTGTTATGTGGATGAGATGCTGGTGGCACGCATTAACGTATGCACATGAAGAAAAGGTGTTAAAAAATTGACGTTTTACTTATTTATTAGTGTCTGTGAATTAATTTTTGTTAAAAGATTTGTTTAATGTTTTCATGCTAGAAAATATATATTTTTGGCTATTTATTACTCTGTGTTTGTGTACCTCCCCAAAAATTACGCGCCAAATCTGGCACTCCCTACGGACTTTTTAGGGTTGCTGTTTCTTATTTTGGTGTTGCCAATTTAGTTTTTTTTTTCAGCTTTTAGGTTTTTGCTGTTGCCAAATTTAGTATTTTTCTTGTATTTTGAACCATTTTTTGAGTTTTTTTTTTTAAGTTTTGTGGCAACAATTTTTGGATTTCATATATGTTTTACCGCCATTTCATTCATTCGCTATTTCTTTGTGAAGTGATCAAGCGGATTTCTGACTTGCTGTATTTTGCTGGAAATCTGTTTGTATTTTCCAATTATATTTTTTTTCTATTAATTATTTTTATGTTTTAGCTTTCAATATGCCTACTGTATATAGTGTTGTTGAAAAGTTTCAGGGAATTTTGAGTCGGAAAATTGATAGTTGTGCTTCATTTTCGTCGGTTAGGCCGACAGTTCGAAGGCCAGGTATTGTTAATTGTTTATTTTTGCATCATTTGGGTCAGGATATGCAAATGTTAATTGATTTTTTGATGGAGGTTGGATTGTTGAAGGCTTCAGTGTGTAAGAAATGTGGGTCTGGTATGAAACAGAAATCGAAGAAGTCGTATTCGGATGGATTTGTGTATATTTGTCGCAAAATGGTAGGTGGTAATCAGTGCAACACTGAAATGTCGATAAGGCATAATTCTTGGTTTTCGAAGTCTAAGCTTAAGTTGTTTGAGGTTTTGTTGATCACGTATGAGATTTTGAGAGGCACTAAGACAGGTAGGATTGTAGAGGAGTATGGTTTCTCTAGTACTACTTTAGCAGATTGGAGGCAATTCATTAACGAGACCATTTTGAATTATATTGAGAATTCTCAGAAGGTAGGTGGTGATGGTGTTGTTGTGGAAATAGATGAGTCGAAGTTTGGAAAAAGGAAGTACAATAGGGGTCATAGTGTTGAAGGTCAGTGGGTTTTTGGTGGTGTTGAAAGGGGATCAGGTAAGGTTTTTTTAGTTGCTGTGCATGATAGGTCTCGGGAGACGTTGTTGTCGGTAATTAAGGAATGGATTAAGCCAGGTACATCTGTTTATTCTGACTGTTGGAAAAGTTATGATTGTTTGATGGATGAGGGTTTTGAGCATTTAAAGGTAAATCATTCTTTAACATTTGTAGACCCCGATTCCGGGTGTCATACAAATACAATTGAAAGTACGTGGAGGCATGTTAAAGCTTCTTTGCCTACGTACAATCGCAAGGCAGTTGCGATGTACATGTTTCGTAAATCATGTTTAGCGGCTAATGTTGATTGTTTCAATAAATTTATTGAAATTGCTGCTGAGGTAAATTGAAAGGAATTCAAAATTTCTGTATAATAATTCTTTTTATTAGATTGCCAACACGTATTTTCAATTGTATTTGTTAAAATTTTTGTGTAAATTGTATATAATATGTTATTCAGCGTCATTTATTTGTATTTTTTTATGTATTCATTGTATTTTTTAGGTATTCTTTTTTTTTTGTATTTAATGATTCCGTATTTTTTATGTATTAATTATTTGTATTTAGTGAGAATCCATCTTGGCGAGAAAAAAAAAGGCGCCAAAAACAGGTATTTTGCTTGGCAAGAAAAAAAGTCGCCAAATTTCCGATTTGGGGGGGTATATCAAAGTAGTTCCGTGTATTTTTGGTTATTTGTTTGCGTCTATGTGTTAAGACAGCAGCGAATTTTTTCTGGTTAACATAATAGTTTTAACTTTATTTTAGCTTTCTGATTTTAAGAGAAAATAGATCGATGTGTACATGAAAAAAATTAAATTAGTGCACAATGCCTAGTTTGTGCAATTCTTTGATTTTTTTAAAGTTACAATAAGCCGATGTATATGCGGATACTGAGTTTGTGTAAGTGTTTGATTTTCTGTAGAGTGTGGAAGGACTGGCACCATCTTGAAATTGGTGCCTATCCTTCGTGCCGTCGATCTTGCCGCGACAAAAGAAACGATTCACCAAATGGTACCGTAAAGGAGTAAACATAAACCAAAATCTGGAAAATTTCTTTGCAAAATGAGGGTCTTTAAAAACTAAATATGGCTAAAATGTATGGATTGTGTTGTGCTGCCATCTACTATAAATAAAGAAGGTTCAAGTAACCCATAAAGCCTTTTCCATGCAATTTTTCTGTGTGTACAGAAGGAATATTTTAGGTGCCGGAAGGGTTAAATGATCTATACGGCACATGGGATGCTGTTAAAGAAAGCACAATTAGTAACTGCTTTCGTCATGCAAAATTCATGCACACTGAAGCGAACAATCATATCAAAGAACGTCATGAAACTGATCCAGCTTTTCTTGAATTTAAAAAATTTAAGTTAGAATAGATTTTAAGGTACCCTTGTATTATGGCATAGTTGTTGTTTCATTTATCGCCAAGTTGTTGTTTCGTTTATCCCTAACGAGTTGTTTCATTTATGGTAACCGGACTAGTTGAATATTATGGAAACCCAAGTATGACGTAATCGTTTGCATTATTCCGGAAAATTTGGAATGATGCGATGTTTTGTATGGGTTTTGTGATGTGTGTTGGTTGGGAAGTCTATTGCTTGTTTCATTGTTTAGACGGTAGAATGGCTGATTAATGTAGCAAGATTAATTTGAAGTTTCTGTACGATTTGGAACGAAAAGGGAAAAGAGCGTTAATTGACTGGTGTGTAAATGAAGGTTTACTTAGTAACCATTATAAGTGTCCTCTATGTAGGAAGGATATGCGTTTAGTTGAACGTAAAAATCGTTTAGATGGATTTGAATGGGTTTTTAGGAAGAAAAGTTCAGATCGTCACTATATGAAGCGTTCGATCAGAAAGGGTACATGGTTTGAAAAGTCATTTGAGTAAGATTGATATTTTGATTTTTACATGGCTTTGGGTATATGAAGCAAATTCGAAATTATCAAGATGGAAATTAATATTAATAATGATAAGACGGTAACGGATTGGAAAAATTTTTGTAGGAACATGTGCGTGATATTTGTCTTCGGAAAGGTGAAAAGATTGGGGGTGTGGGGATTGTTGTTGAAATAGATGAAAGCAAATTTGGGAAATGGAAGTATAATAGAGGTAAACGAGTGGTGGGAAAGTGGGTGTTTGGTGGAATAGAACGAGGGACGGGAAGATGTTTTTCAAAGTGGTTGACGATAGAAAGAAGGAAACTTTATTGGATGTAATTGAACGAAATGCTTTATCAGGTACCAGGACAAGGAGTAACTATTATATCTGACTGTTGGAAGTCCTACAATTGTCTTTCTGATAACAGGTTTTTTCACCTTTCCATGAACCATGCGTTGATGTTTAAAAATCCAGAAGCAGGAGCTCATATAAATAATATTGACGACATGTAGAGTGTTGTGAAAAGAGATTTCCGGAAAAAATGTCATCGACAGTCAGGAACCCCACATGTTATTTTTTACTCTTGTTTTTGTGAATTTATGTGGTGACGCCGATATACGGATTCGAGTTCAGATAATTTTAGGAAGTTTTTGGATGCTGTTAAGGAATTTTGTGTGCCACAAACTGAAGACGAAGTAACTTCTAAATAGGGTAACTGCATGTTTGCTTTTTGTAGTGCTTAAATATATAATATGTTTTTCCTTTTTTATGTTATTTTATTGTTTGGTTTAAAATGTAGTTTTCTGAAATTATGTATTTTTTGTTTGGTTTAAAACGTAGTTTACTGAGATTATGTATTTTTGTTTGCCTGTACTGTAGAATTGTGTGCTCCTTTGACTTTTTAAGTGAAAATATATCGATGTGTACATGGACAAACACAAGGGAGTGCGTAAGGCATACTTTGTGCAATTCTCAGATTTTTTTTAAGTGAAAATAAGTCGATGTGTACATGGATAAAGTCAAAGCAGTGCGCAATGCCATTTTTATGCAATTCTCCGATTTTTTTTTAAGTGAAAATAGGTTGATGTGTACATGGATACAGAGTCTGTGCAATTCTTTGTCTTGTTATTTTGACTTTGTGTAGCGGCGATTTTTGGCGCGAAGATTGCCAAAATAAGAAGTCAAAGAATTGCATAAACTCGGTATCCATGTGCTGCCAAAAATCGCCAAGTTTCGCCAAGGGGTACCCTAAAGTATATTTTTACCAAAATTTAAATGTGATAATATATGTTTTCTAATTATGTAAATGTAAATGAAGACTTGAAAGTCTGTGGAAAACTGAGCGATGATGACATAATAAAAACTATCCGAGAAGATGAAAAAGAAGATATCTTTACA
>KK119940.1:39884-51648 GCA_000611955.2 Stegodyphus mimosarum | reverse complement strand
TGTAGTGTAGACTCTAAGCGTTCTGCTGATGAAGCCATAATGGACTCTATAAAAGCTCTGAAAGCGTTTATTCAGATTGAACCTTCCTCTGAAAAATGAAATGTTTACTTCAAATTGAGAAGCTGGCTGAAAAATGTAGGGATAATAAACAAAATAATTTTCATCATTGCATCCATTTTACACTTTTTCCCAAAAGTGTAATTTATATTTTAAAAGTTTATTTTCTACTGCATATCTTCCATTCCATTTTATGATTGAGGTAAGTCTTCATTGCTTTCTAATATGTTTAATTTTAGATAATATAGTATAATATATCCCTTGATGGTAGATTTTTCTATAAAGGAAAAAAGAACAGACTACTGACTACCACACAGCACATGTAGTCCTGCTTCCAGCCTCTTCAATCCCTAATATAAAGAGCCAAGATTCAGAGGTTTTATCCATTCAACAAGAACAAATTAACACACGATTTAAAAATATATAGTATACAAAGTCCAAGACCTGGAATCATTGGGACAAGAGCAATTTCGAATTTAGGAAATTTCTGGATTTCAGATCATTAACTTAAATCTAGTAAGAGGACATGTAGAAAGTATAATATTCAAAGTGTGAAATAAAGATAAGGGGAATTAAACTCCCTAATTAATTTGATTCCTTTAACAAAATATTTTTGCCTTGAAAACCATAAATTACATTAAACTCAATGTTAACACTGATTTCCTCTTATCCATTTCTTTTAACAAAATATCTTTTGCTTTTACTATAACTTAAAAGACATATTTTTTGTTTATTTAAGAGTTCCGTAGTTCAAGCCCTGTAACCATCATCTCCAGAATTCCCACTAAATAGTCAACTGAAATATTTACATTCCCAATAACCTTTTTATGACTTTCCGCACTATTGATGGAGACATTTTCTGGATTTAAAATCATACTACCAATTTTGCCATCCATTAACTGAATGACAACTGGAGAATTGCCACTGTAATAAAGACTTCAATTATATTATCATTCAGCATTTCTTCACATATTTCATTTACCCAAAGATTTCACACTTCTTTTCCATTACAGCTATACCACTTGGTGCTTTTTTTTTATTTTGCCATTCTTCCTTAGCACAGTTGTCACCAGTTTTGCTTAGCTTCTTTAGTCATGGAACGACTGCAATTTTGATTAAATCGTAAATTTTTTTAATGAAATTTTACAGAATTAAGGATTTTTATGATTTCAGATTTGCACAAAACGAAAATGCAACTAGGGAGGAAAATGGATTTCCGGCAAACTTGTTATTTCTTGACTACCAAATACTCTGTTCATACCACTAGATGATATTAAAAAGAAAAATTTGAAACACGTTTTATAGGTTGTCCAGATATATCATTCCCTTTATCGGATGCCCGTATCTTGGACTTCGTACTGTACATGTTATTCGAATGAATCTGAAAGTACTTAATAATATTTAACGATATCCTCACAATCATGAGATAACGTATTAAAATCAGAAAAACAAGTAATTATAACTTCTCTAAAATTAACTTCACATACATATTTTCTTTCATATATATAAATGAATTAATAAATAACACTAATTCTAAAGTATTCAACACTGAATTGAAATTTAAAGAATGCTGCGAGTGAAGTCTTATTGTCAACACAATTCTAAACTATTCAGCACTGAATTTTCAATAATAAAATAATATTCTTATTTGGTTCTTAAAGCAATAAATTAGAGAACTATTTTTTAACTGTCAAACTATCACAACAACCTAAAAATTTCTCACTCCTAGAAAATATCTCGATTAAAACCATGCGTGAAATAATAGTAACGTCCAAATCACAATATTTATTAAATTCAAACAATTCAAATGAAATATTATTTCTAACCTGACAGAAGGTTTCACCACGTTTTAAATTTCAGAAATTCAGAAAACAGTAGACTAAGGACGGTAAAACTACCTACATTTCCAACATATTATTAATCCAACTAGCATTGCCAGATAAGTTTAAAAATTAAAGTGTCCGCAAAACTTTCCGTTTTTTTTTCTTTTGTTTTGTTTTAATTCATTTAACCCAAGATCAAAAACGATTATTTTTAAATATATTAATTAATGAAAACTCAAGTAACGCCGCGAAGCTGTGTATTTTCCTATTTTAAATGTAATGGTAAGGAAATTAGAAACTCTCCAGACAAAAAATATTACAATAATCTTCATTACAGGAATACTTTTAAAATATTAATTTGAAAGGTTTATTGAAGGTCTAAAAAAGCATACTTAAACAGTTTACATAACGATTCTACTTTTACGGGATTATTTCGACTTACCAAACCCTTAGCAATAAATTAACCATGAACTCCTATCAATAAATCAAGGCCATACTTTACCGGAGAATCCACATCAAAGACAGTAATAACTCCTGAATAATTCACTTGTTTTCATATCTATATGATATAGGCTTCTGGCTATTGATCTATCGGATAGGCAATTCCTTAATTTAATTTTAGTGAAAATAACCTGTTTGGTGTTTTCCCTTTTTCACATATAAAGAATGAACGCATATCTTTAATTTAAAATTCTAATTTTTGAACTATTAGTTCACGACAGAGGTGCTAGCACCAGGGTACCTGTGCCGAAGGCAAAGCCTTTGATCGAGTGTGGCATGCAGGATTACTACACAAGCTTTCTAACTTCTTACTGCTAAACAGCTTTATCAAACTCATCTATTCCTACTTAAAGCGAAGAACTTTTTAAGTCAGGTCAGGAGATACTCTATCCACCAAAAAAGTTATTTTCACTGGCGTCCCACAAGGGTCCGTTTTAGGCCCAATATTTTGTACAATATTTATTAATGATATGCCAACACCATTCTCCTCCAATATCCTAAAGTATGCTGACACAGTTATACTTACTAGTTCCAGAAGTCCCCAGCATGATCTGGATAAATTACAACTTCAGGTTAATGTCATACAAAAGTACTGCCAAGATTGGAAAATATCTCTCAACTCATCTAAGTGCTGCAATAGTTCTCTTTAAACGTTACAAGAAAAATTATCCTGTTAACTACAATATCACCATTAATAATTCCCTAGTTCCTGTTGCTGATTCTTAAAAATATTTAGGAGTCCACATCGATAAAGCTCTCAACTTCAAGACCCATATCCAGTATATCTTAAATAAGGCAAATGCTGCTTTCATGTCCATCTACTCATTAATTGGCAGAAAGTCAAAATTAAATCTTCGTACGAAGAGAACCTTGCATATCACTCCCATTCGGCCAATCACCCTATATGCGGTCCCTGCCTGGGGTACAGCCAGTAAAACCGAAAGGCAAAAGATTAATGTTTTACAAAATAATATCCTCAGAAACATACTAAACGCACCATGGTATGTTAGAAATGTTCAAATTCATAGTGATCTCAATATCTATCTTATACGTGACCAAATTCTCATAAGTGCTCATAATTTCTTTGAAAAAATGAAAAACTCTCCATATACAGCTATCAGAAGCCTCACAGAATATGATGCTACTGAAAAATATACTTTTAAAAGACCTCGAACTATCCACCATAATGCGTTATGGTGGTAATGTATATATTGTATCATATTATTTCTCGTAAACTTCGCATCATTAGTGTTACTCAAAACTGTGTGTGAACACATTTTACTTTCAAAGCTAGGACTTTGTACTTATTATCTCTTGCAAAGATAGGGCTTTGCTTTTTTTTATTATTATTTATTTATTTAACCAAGAATTTTCAAGATTTATTTAATGATTTCTGATATTTAACATTGTCACCCAAATTACTAAAGAAACTAAAGGATTACATCCACAAGCTATTATTGTACATATTTCTCATCTTCAAATACTTAATAAAAAGTTATTTTACTCAAATCTCCTCATCTGACTGAAGGACCGATCACTTTACTTCTACACGTCATGTGACTCTCATTGCCTAGCCTCACTCCCTCTTGCTTAGAACTCACTTCATCTCTGGACGCCATGCATATAGCATGCACATCAATTGCTATATATAATCGTTTATCAACTACAAAAATTATTAATTAATGAGTATGACTCAATTATTGATCTCGCCTCTGTGCGTGGTGTTAAACACCTTTAATTTAAACTTATACTGTTAATGGCCATTGGCATAATATTTATGTACTGGTTGTAACTCTTCAGTAGTTGACTGCCAGCAGCAAAATCAAGATCCAAGGCCGAAGGCCTTACCCCTAATCAAGTGTTAGTGCTTTTCCTAATTATGTCAAAATAACCACTTCTGTAAGATCATAGCAGAATAACCAGAACATAAATAAGTGTATACTATTACTGAATAATGCAAGTAAGTTCTAAATTTTGTAAGGTTGGTCAAAAATGAATTTAACCCTTAGCCTGTCGAGTTATTTTCGGCAAATGCCTTTAAAATTGTCGCTAACTTTCGACCCAGCTGCCCCTAAAATGTCGCGAAAATAACACTGAACTTTCGAAAAATGCTAGCAACTTCTTTTGTTAGTTGTCTTCCCTCCCAGAATTTTGGATCAAAGATTCCGCCTAATTGAGATAGATTGCTCCATGAACATAGTAGCTGCGAGCTGTCAAGAACGTTGGGAATGAATAGCTTCTCTCTGACGGACTGATGTTAAAACAGGACGGCAATTCTCTGATGTTAAAACAGACTATTCTGCATATGGGCAGAAGACCAAGAAAAAGGAAAGTTAAGTGTTTTATTATCAGTGTTACTGAAATTTTAATTTAGTTAATTGTTTACTGTTTTATGAACTTTTATATGTTTTATTATGGATATTTGCTTTATGTTATTTTTACTGTTTTGTTAGGTATTTTTCTTGCATTTTTAGTTTCGTTAATTCTTTCTGCCACTTTTTAAAAATGACAACAGTTTTTCATTTGTTAGATTGGTAAAAAATGAGTCACCATTGATTGGCGACTTTGTGGAATGGATGGGTGAATAATGTGATACTACCTTTTTTTGGCAACAAGATATGTCCAATGACATTTTTAGTAATCTTACTAAGTTCTTGGGTTGGATTATTAGGATTATGGCAAAGCATGCAAGGGTTACGAGCTTAAGAGAATGAATGACTTTACAGAAAACATTTATAGGAAACTGACTTATGTTCATGTTATTTAAGGGAAAATTCACGCAGTCAACACATTTGCCAGGATTTGTATCCAGTTCGAGCTACCAGCATTCAGCAGTCTTACCGCTCGGTTGGGTCGATGGGGGGCATTAAACTCTTGAAAGACAGCTAGAAGCATCTGGCTCCAACAGTGGTAAATTTTGTAAGCTATAGTTCCTCACATCATTAATTAGATATTTGTTTTCTAAAATAGAGAAAAAGCAAATGATTGTTAATAATCGTGGTTATACGTTTTATAAATATAAAAAAAAAGTGTTTGAAAGGATTCAAAATTTTAGATTGGAGCAGAGGTTTTGTCAAGTTTTAATGTTATTACTGAACTCGGAGATTACCAATCTACTCTGGAACTCACTCCCACTAACACAGCTTTTTAAAGAAGGTAAGTGTGAACTGGGCCAAATAGACGATGAAATAGCCTTCGAGGATCTGGTGAATTATTCGAGCTGGTGAGAGTAAACAAAAGACACACTAGTCATTTGAGCATGCAAATCAGTTGGTGACCTAAATCTATTATCACAAATTATTTACATAGTGAAAATGCAAGCATGAATAACAGTAAGAATGAGCATAAACTAGCCGTGAAAGAGATCAGAATATGTACAATATATTTAAAAGAAGTTTTTTAAAAAATGAATTAAATTAATATACTTAGCCATTTTGAGTCGTGAATATTTCTTCAAATAGGTTAAACAGTATGAAGTGTTTGTTAATGGAATTTTCAGTAGCCCGAATTTCCGGCATCTTAGCCGCTATTTCTGAAGTATGCTAGCTAGTGATAATCCTCTGAAGATATCCTAGTTCCTTTAATAGTTTGAAAATTTCTGCAAATGAACTGATGTTTATACTATTGTTTGTAGTGGTGTTAATTGGTTTGGTCACTGTAGGATTTTTCCTACCATTTTGTACAACATTTGCATAAGATATGCCTGGCTTCGTCCCAGAACTAGAAGCACTATTTTGTTCATTTATCAATTGTTTATCATTGGATTTTTGTAGTTTAGCTAATTTTGGGAACTTGGGGCACCCTCTGAAGTTGGCTGTATGACCAGCTCGTAGGCAGTTACAACACATTACTGTATCAACTCGCTTTTCTTTACATTCTGAGGTTTTATGATCGCCAGCGCATGTTAGGCAGCGAGGCTTCAGCTTGCATTGATGAGAATTGCGATGGAAGTGCTGGCAGTTATAACACTGCACAGCACTTCCATTTATTTTGCACTCAACAACCTCAACATGAAATATTTTAACCCATAAATTTTCCCTACTTCAGGTGTGATTTATAACTGGATTTGAAAGAAAAGCATGGGAGCTTTTGATTTTATTTTATGCATTTGCGAAACTTTACGAATTTTAAATCTTAAATTAACTAATTCTTCCTTAATTTCCTCTGTAGACCAGTCTATTGGCAATCCTTTAATTACCATCTTTACTGCTTTTTGGTCCTTATCCATAATTAAATAATGATCTACATTTTGTGATTCAAGATCACCGCAGATATAAATGCCGCGGTGATCTTCTTCCTTCTTAGGAAAGATTTTTAAAAATTCACCTGAGACTTTGCTTGCAAAATTTAGTTTTGTATGAATATTCATTTTTTTGAGAAAATCCGAAAACTTAACAGTGGGTTTGGCCATAATCGGCTTAATTTTTGGAGGTGTCACCACAGACTCGGGAGGCAGGGTATCATTCATATTATCAGTCAAGTCATTATCAGCAGTCTGTAAATTTTCAAATTTATTTTTAAGGGAATTTCTAGGTTTGCTTTTACCTGTTTAGGAGGGCGGGCCGTTTTGCTGGGTGAAATAAACCCATCCGAGTCTTGTGTTTGCTTTATAGAACGTTTGTTGGCTTTTTTAGAAGGCCGTTTGGGCTTGATAAAATATTTGATAATTCACTCATGCCTAATTCATGTTTTTCACTATTAGGATTAGTTTCATCCACGGTGTATAATACTCCGTGGTTTCATCACTAATTACCATAACATCATTATCACATGCATTAACCTCAATATTTTCTATTTCAGCAGTGTCGAACAAATGTTTGTTAAGTTTAGTTTGAATTTCACAATAACTGAGATTAGAAAATTTTGGATTTAGGTCAACAAAAGATTTCCACTTACCTTCGAATAACTGAAGAAATCCTTCGGCGATGTTCTTTTTCCTCTGAATAGATGCATAGGTCGGTGTATGCTTTAGGTCCTGAAACGAATCCAACATCATATCAGACGACTTTTTATCCCTTTGATTTTTTCGATATATCCCAAAACAGTCACATAATCCATTAAATTGAGCTTATCCTTCATTAGGATATCATTTCAATTTGAGTCCAAGTAATCATCCGCAAGTTTTAAGATTTCATCCGGCAGTCCTTTTGAACTATTGTCTATATTAATGACGAAAATAGACGGTGAGTCATCCAATCTATTTTTAGAAACATGGCCCATCCATTCTTGGAAATGTTGTCTCCCAATAAAAAGAAGAAACAGTTTAATTTTAATGATGTGAGGGGATATTATTAAAAATTAACAAAATTTTTTTTTAAATTTTGAGTCAGATATTTCTCTAAGAGATTTCCTCTTAGCTCTGAGAAATTTATTTTAAGTGGTTCTCAAATATGTTTCACTAACACAGAGGTTCTCCTATCATAATGTAAATACTAAATCCTCGGTTTGTATACATTTCTCTTCAAAAGTAATTTCACTATTCTGAAAACTAGAAGAACATTTCGGTAATTCTTTTGTTTTACGCGTATTAATGGAATCATCTATAGGGCTTGGAGGATCGGGTTCCACATTTGGTTTAGACGGATCCGATTCCACATTTGTTTGGCACTGATCAGATTCCACTTTTGCTTGATACGAAGAATAATCTATGGGTTCTTTTTTAGTAGGAATGGAATAAAGTGAGGTCACGTCGTCCTCGATTAATCTTTTTTTCTTAATAATAGGAATGGAAGCAGGTTCCCAGTCATCCTTAATAATAGAAGGTTTCCCATTGTTACACGAGTTATCCACGAGCGGAGAGGGGGGATAATTCTTTAACCATTCGATTGTTTCTTGTTGGACAATTTTTTCGAAATTCGTCACAGAAGACTCCTGCTCCTCGAATGCGAAACTATCTGGCCAGGTGATAGTAAAATGTTCTTAGTGGAATTATCCCTAGTTCCTCATGAATTGCATTATTTCTAGTATAGTATGGTGCGTTTGTAATTTGCCGCAGAACACCATTCTGGGCAGGTTTTTACGTACAGTTTTACGTGAATACGCCCAGACTGGACAAGCGTATTAGAGCACGGGACGCAAAATGGACTTATATATGAGTAACTTATTATCTATAGATAGAATGTTGTTTCGGGCAAATTTAGGTTGCGTTTAGATTTACGAACCCGAAACTTCTGAATATAGAGTGTATATGTGGGGACCATCTGAGAGAATTTATGAGGGAGAAACGGTTGTCAATGAGGAAAACGATCGAATGATACGGTGCACCAAAAGCGAGACGTTCTATCTGTTTTGTTTTCACTGTTGTTGAATTGATTTCCTGCTGTATGCAAAGGTAATCGCGAAATTAGTTGTCGAACTGCGTATTTGCGATTGAAAGCCTTAACTATAACTGAGACGTTTTGTTCAATATAGCCGGCTGTAAAGCAAGTATGAGTTTGAGTAAAGGATGTGGATATGAATCAAATGACTTTTGTCACGCTAACACATTTCGAGTAGATCAATGGCGTCCAAAATTAGTGTCATTTTTCAATACTCCTCTCGGAACAGCGAATATTCTTCCATCATTTCAAAAAAATCGAGAACTTGGTCTGGAAAAGAATACGAATGTCGAAACTCGTTTTATGGAACTCAAAATTGATAATGCAAGGTCCGAGTATTCTGCCACCTATATTGGAGACGAAGGATGGTCGGAGTCAGACTTGGATGCACGCAGTTTAATAAGCGATGTAAATTTGGTGAAAGGAAATTCCGAAGTCTTATATGCAGCATGGCATACATATACAGATTCAGCATATGCTAACTACATTGGTGATATACGTCATTTTCTTTCTCCACCACCACTGTTTTATGGAATCAGACCCCTGGGCTTAAAACCGGCTGCTTTTGAAATACTTGACATCTGCGAATCATTTACCCCTCCAAAAAGTGTGGTTGTAGTAGGGAATTGTCCTACAGCGGGTACTGGAGTGATGTTAATCGTAACACCGGAATATGAAATATTTGTCATCCGGAGATCTTGTCGTCAAAGTCAGCGTGCACCGATATGGAGTTGTGCTTCTAGCGAAGTCGCGCGCACATATGCTTGTGGTAGAGAAAATTTTATAACTGTAATAGACATGGGAAGTGATAAATATTTAAGACTGAATATACCTGGAAATGTACATTCACTTCAATTTGACAATACTGGGCAACTTCTTTATGCTGGCACTAACAATGGGAACTTCACTATTCTGGATCGTCGAATACCAGGGATTGTTTCTTCAGACAAATATGCCGATCAAGGAATTGATGAAACAAAGTTCCTTGGTGATGAACACACTATGATATTTAGTGGTATGGAAGGCATGCTTTGTAAAGTAAGTTATTTTTTTTCTTCAAGTTTCATGGAATGTCATGTTTCCATTAAAACTGTTAAATCAGTTTATTTGTCCCATTTGATTGTTTTGTTTCAAGTAGTACTTGCTTCAGAAATTACTTTAAAATGTAAAGAATTTTGTTAGAAATGTTAAATAATTAAAATGACAGTGTGGCTTAAAAACTGAGCCTAGTTTTGAGTACTTGGCAAATATTCCAAGTCTAAATAAAGTACAAAGGCCTGATTTTATTAGAATAAAATTTTTATTTTATTTATTTAATGTATTTGTATTTTATTGCAACATGGGAATCGCATATTAAAATTTGCGTGTGTACAGTTAGTTCACTTTGATTATATTTAAAGCATATAAATTAAAGATACATATTAATTATAAGCATTAATGCACAAATTTGTTCTGTTTACTCTGTAATCCTTGAATGTTGACTTAAACTTTGTGAATTTACATTTATGTGGATATTTTTCAGAAAGTATAAAAAAAATTTGGCTCTAGTGTAGAATTGGGTGCCCTTTCGATTGGCGAAAAAGTTTGTTCAGTTTTGGCGATGAAACCCCATTTCTGGTTACTGTGAGAGTTTTAACATGGTTTTAGCTTCTTGATTTATTTAATTAAAAATAGGTTTTAGCTTCTTGATTTATTTAATTAAAAATAAATCGATGTGCACATGGACAAAGTCAAGACAATGACTAAGTTTGTGCAATTCTCTGATGTTTTTAAGTGAAAATAAGTCGATGTGTACATGGACACGGAGTTTGTGAAGTTCTTTGACCTCTTGTTTTGGTTTTGGGTAGCAGCCATCCTGAAATTGTGTCTTATTGGCGCCGATCTTGGCGTCAAAACAGAATCGCCAAAATACAAGGTGCACCCAATTGTAAACTTACCAAAAAATTACTGGTGGGATGAGTAATGGGAAAATGAGGTAGAAATTGCCCAATAATAGCATAAAAAACATATTTTCAATTTATAATTCCAAAACAATACTGTATACTTAGAATTTTCGCTTGTAATGTACTGCTCTGATTGTTTGCAATCTCAAAATGTACATATGGCAAATATTTTTACTTTAAATATTTTTTGGGAAAATATTAATTTTATATATATATAGAGATGTAGAAGGATTGATAGCATAGAACATATAATCCATAATTAACACCAAACTTGGCAATCGAGGCAGATTAAAATATTAATCTTTTATTTCAGTTGACATTTGCAGCCAGAACTTACTTGCCACTCTAATCAGGCTTATTTCAGAAGGAAGCACTTCCGCAAAGCGCCCATTGGCGCTTCGGTGAAGAACCCGCTGGTGCCGTTGCAGTTATACTCGCCAAGCTCACCAACAGTTGATCGACGTCGAAGATGAGCGGCGTACGGTTATTAAACACATGGAAGTAAACCGCGTGAAGGTGATATTTAGTGCATATGATCAAAATAAGGGAAGCACTTCCGCAAAGGATCCGGCAAATATAAAAACCGCCAAAAATGGTGATAATAGTTCAAAACTGGTAACCCGTGGAATTCATTTGTCCCCGGCTGCGTTTTGCCGCTAGCTAGCGGTGCGTCCGTACAGAATGAGGTGGTGAAAATACGGCGGATGGGATGATAATAATTGATAACATGGCTGTTTAGAAGAATTAAATCAGTTTTCATGCTTAAAATTTTGATATATTTTTTATGTATTTTGACAATTGCTTTTCAGAAGATACTTTTTAGTGTTTATATACAGTAGATGACTAGAATGAAATAAAAAGTATTACTAGTTCTCTTAGAGGACAAAATAGTTTATATATTACCAGAATCATCAAAGTTAGCAAACCATTGCTTTGTGTAATAATCAAAGTTTGAATGACTATTGAAAGATAAAATGTATAATATTCTAGTTTTATTTACAATGCTAGTCTAAAGGATTTGAATATTACTGAAGATTCATTGCCAAATTTATTATGAAAAAGGCAGTTGTTTCAAAATAAAATGCTTTAAGCTATCAACAAGTAAATTCAAAAAAACAACTTT
>KK119940.1:17654-32735 GCA_000611955.2 Stegodyphus mimosarum | reverse complement strand
GCCTCTAAAAAGACGCACATATGGAAGAAGAATCTCGTTACAATAACGGGTCCCGTTGACTGAACCTACGTCGAAGATGTGAAGGTCTGTACGACTACCAAGCATGATGCCTCCCCAAACGAGAACACCGCCACCTCCATACCTGTCCCTTTCAATGATGTTCGAGGGATGATTGCGGCTTCCACGCTCTCTCCAGATGAGTATGCGATGAGAATTGCTACTCAGACTGAATCTGCTCTCATCTGTAAAGAGTACTCGTCCCCATTCATTGTCTCTCCAATTCTGGTGTTCCCGGCACCACATAGAATGCCTTCTCCGACGGGCAGGCGTTAGAGGTACACACCGTACAGGGCGTTGTGCAAACAGACCACCACCGTGCAGTCTTCTGGCCACAGTAAAACGCGATATCGGTCGTCCAGTCGCCTGTGTCGTGTGTCTAGCAATTTCTCCCGCTGTCTGCCGCCTGTTTCTTCTGGCCTGTAAGGCAATATACCGGTCATTTGCAGGTGTGGTTCCTCATGGAGGACCACTACTAAACCCCCGGAGAGCTGTTCCTGTAGTTTGAAATTGTCTCCAAAGTCGTGAAACGATGCTGTGAGCAATTTCGAACTCTGCAGCCACACTTGTCACACTGCGGCCTTTCTCCAACTTCCCAATGATTCGACCTCGGGTAAAAGCATCCATATGTCGTCTAACAGATTGATTATTCGCTATTTCTCGCTGAGGCAGCAACTCGGTGTGATTTTAACTGGTATACGGCGGGCAATCTCTTTGCCAGAAATACTGATCTTACACCGACAACATGCTTTATACTACTCAGACACTCCCCCATTACGTCTACCTGCATATCTGCATGTGAAACCGTACATCACGTTACTTAATCTCCTGATTGGTCTTTCTGTCCACTCTGCCTCTTCGTTTAGATGATATGATAATTTTTCGACTTTGTCCTTAATTTTTGCACACCAGTGTATACTATTTTTACAGGAATGGATTTTCGTGACATTCGTGACCCCCCCTTCCCCCGTAAAAAAACATGGAGAATTCCAATTCTTAATTTCACTTTGGCACTAAGTGAAATACCTCAGTAAAACTGGATATTACAGGCCTGTTTGGCGCATTTTCGAAAAATCGCGAACTCATCAAATTGCCATATTAGATGGGTGCAATTATGCAAAGAATTTATATCTAAAGCAGAAGTTCAAGAAAACCAACAGCAAAGTATTTGAAAGTTAATAACTATGTATTTTATGGGATCAACAATATTAAGACTTTTCATATTATATACCATTCTTAAGACAGTAGCGAAAGGGCACGAAATGTTTTATTACAAAATTTAAGAAATTGTAATAAGCAGCAAATGAGCAATAAATAATAGGAAAACAGTGATTCATATATAAGATAAAAGTTTAAAAATCTGCAGAAGAAAAACGAAGATAAAATTAAAAATTTCGATTGACTGAAACATGAGTAATAGTATAGTAAAAAAAGACAAAAATTGGTTAAACAGTTTTAACTATGTAATTTATATTTTTACAATAAATTTTTATTTACAATAAACAGTAGAAAACCACACTTGTGTATATTTATACTAAAATGTAACAATACGATGAAGATAAAATTCAAAATGTCGCACTCGTTTCAACAATGTACTTAATCATATATAATGTACTAATCTAATAATGTAATGAGAATTACTTTTATTGTGATTTATATTTAAATCAAAATCTGTATTAATCAATTCCTTTATTTCCAATTCAACTGTATTAATCATCCATAATAAATTGATTCGTGCATTTCTGACCCCCACAAATATGCTAGTTGAAGGATCAGACTCGCAGGTATTTGTCCCTCAGAAAACCAAGAGCCTTTTCTCATTCCTTTTGACCTCGTGCTTGAAAGGCCTGGATACACAATACCTCCATTCTGTTACATCTGTCGGCTCTAGTGTAGAATTGGGTCCCCTTTTAGTTGACTAAAAATTTTGTTCAGTTTTTGCGATGAAACCCCATTTCTGGTTACCATGAGAGTTTGAACATGGTTTTAGCTTCTTGATTTTTTTAAGTGAAAATAAATTGATGTGCGCATGGACAAAGTCATGACAATGTGCAATGACTAGTTTGTGCAATTTTCTGATTTTTTTTAAAGTGAAAATAGGTAGATGTATACATGGACACAGAGTTTGTGAAATTCTTTGACTTCTTATTTTGGTTTTGTGTAGCAGCCGTCTTGAAATTATTCCTTCCTGGCGCTGATCTTGGCGTCAAAAAAGAATCGCCAAAAAATAAGGGGCACCCAACTGTAAACTTTTACCCATCTTTCCTTTCAACTATTTTCATATTATTTTTACACATTCAAAATCAAACCATAATTTGTGCATCTTTTGCCCTTCTCTTGCAACCAAATCAAATAAGCAAAATCCACATGTTCAACTCTTTCAATGCCAGCTATTTTGCTCGCACTATAAATGAGAAACAAGGAGCATGGTGAAATGATGAATATTCAAAAAGTTCGGTTAAATAATATAAAATGTCACCCTAAACTCTAACGGTTTTCATTAGACCAAAAAATAGGAGTTATCAGGTATGGCTTGATTTCACTTAATTTGGCTACTGGCCCACAATCTCCAATCTAGTCAATCTCTGTTGCTGAAATACATCTCAAACCAAAACATTGTTGATTTTTCTACTAATATTTTATAACCCTGATGCCAACGTGGCGAATCTTTTTTATTATCTTTTGCTTTCATCACCGTATCAACACATGACAATGCATGACACAATTTATCAACACATGACAACTTGAGTAACGACTCATGCAGCGGTGTCTAAAATTTTTTTCTTTTTTATATATATTGATAATTGAATAGCAAAGAGTGACATTACGCTTGGCAATGATTACAGATTTAAGTTAAATGTGCTAAATGTTGCCGAGGAAAAATTTAAGAAAAATGTCTTTCCATATGTTAAAAGTAGATTTTCTTAATGATACTCATAGGCCAAAAGGTTACATTTAGTACTGTTTGAATTAAGAATATGTGATTTTTTATTCACATAAACCCAGAACCAGTGCTAGAGCTCGTATGGGCACACCTGATGGCAGAATTTAGGGAAGACAAATTTTTTGGAATTTATAGAGAAGCACCGAATAACAAAATTAAGGGATCATAAAATTTTTAGAATTTAGGGAAAGTATTGGGACCCAAAATTAAGGAGCGGCAAAAATGTAGAACTTACGGAGGTGCTTAGTAGCAGAATTTAGGACCTACAGAGACTGCATCAGGTGGCAAAATATAAGCTGAAGTATATGTGGGAATTTATTTATTCAGGACTCGTAAGCCTTAAGCATGTGCAAAAAATAGATCTAAGTATAATAAATAACTAAATTAATACAATTCAGGGGAATACTCAGATAACCGGCACTTAACAAGGTTCTTAAAATTGCATTCACCAACTTGGGCGATAGTGGGAAGAGTGTTTAGGTTGCTTGCTCATGTTAACTAAGATAGGGAAAAGGAAAGAGATATTTTCTTTTTATATGTAAACACTTAGCGTTGGGCATTGTGTCTTAGCAAATAAATCTTTGTTGTGCTGATGATCCCATGACTTTGTCAATAGACATTTTGAATTTGCTGTTTAATTATTTTCTAAATAAATTAATTACACAATTTTTATACAAGAAAATGACAAAATATTCTCCTTTTCTGTACTTATGGCTCACATTATCCCATTTGTATTTACATATAATTAATTTAAAACTTTTAATTATAGACTTGAATAAATTAATTGCACTTCTAATCAGATTAAAAGGATTTTATAAATAAAATCTACTATTTTTTTCACAAAAAACGAATAAAATTTAATTAATATGTATTTTCAAATCTTTGAATAAGAGTTATATTTATAGATTTTTCTGGCGTGTTACTCATCTTCATGTTTAATAGTAATTAATGTAATGTAAATCGAACTTCAGATACGTAAAACATAGAAATCTTTGCACTACTGTACTTGGAACAAATGCATAACTGAAATACATTTGCTGACCGCATAAAATTGCTTCGGAGGATGGCAGTTTGAAACCACTGTTATGGACAACATTCAAATTGCACAAAAATAATATTTTATGGTTTAACTTTTCATGGAATAAATAGAGATAAATTCAATTAACATTATCCTATTCAATTTGATTGGTCTTTTTTCGAAATTTAAACAATTGCACAACGTCGTGAAAAGCCATAGAAGCGCTTGTGACTAATCATGTTTCCCTGCAGTTACGCAGTTCAGGATTACATTTTTTTGTTTACCTACATGAAATTATTTTCGCACTTACACAAGAAAAAAAGAATAAAAATAACCCTCATAGCCTTATTTAAGTGAAATTGTTGCATAAAAGAATTCGGGATGTCCAGTATAAACGGGACTGGATGATTGAATACCTTGGAATACATTTCGTGGATGTAATATTGTGGAAATGCACACATATTTTATTTTTTCAAACTTTCATCTTTAACTGTGTGATATATATTGCATTTTCGTGATCATTTCTGCATTTATATAAAGAACATGTTTTCAAACATTATTACGGATGATCGTTCAAATTAAAAAAAGAGAATTATAAAAATTAATAATGTTGGAGTTATATATATATATCATAATCTAAAATATTAAGATGGAGAAAAAGTACATAGATTTACTTAATCACAACAATAACTAATCGTTAACAATTTGTCCAAAGTGTATGGTTTTCCATCTAAACACAAACGCTACACTTTGCCTTACGCGATTTTCGTCCAGCAGGGTTTTTTTCCTGATATTGTCTTGAGGAGGGAGTGTTTGGAAAGTGCTTCCTGATGCAAGTTCCCTTTTGGCATCAAAAAATTCCTCCCGAGGATATGGCGCTTTTTCGTGGCTCAAGATGGCGGAAAAAATTGCGCCAAAGGCCGCTTATCTGAGTTTTCCCCAATTCAGGCTTAATTGTCTCAGTTCGTGATAGAAACAAGACAAAAATTTAACAAAACATTTTGTTAAATTTGTCTTTTTGTCGCAACCTCATGCTGCATAGCCAGTAAGGTATAGTAGATGCTGTTAAGTTAGGCTAAAATTATACTTTACTGCTTTCTAAGAATTTCACTTAATATAGCAGAATGTACTGTCCCTTAACTTTCTGATTTGATCCAGCTTATTAATTTTGGTGAAAATGTTTTACTGGTGCCCTTTGGCGAAGCTTAGTGATTTTTGGCGGTACATGGACACCAGTTTGCGCAATTCTTTGACTTGTTATTTTGGCTTTTTGCGCAAAAAATCGGCCCTACATGAAGCCAAAATAACAAGTCAAAGAATTGTACAAACTCGGTATCCGTGTACACATCGACCTATTTTCACTTTAAAAAAAAGCGGATAATTGCACAAACTTAGTATTGCCCACTGACTTTGTCCATGTACACATTGATCTATTTTAACTTAAAAATTGAAGGAGCACTCAATTCTACACTAGAGCCAAACAAAAAATATATAATCTCGATAAACTGCATTTTAAATCAAACAATGAAATAAACATAAAAAAGCGCTACCCACTACTATTGCATCTGTGCACTACACAGAGGAAATATCCACTTACCTTTATTTAGAAATTTCTGTGTCTTCAGTCTGTGACACACAAAATTCCTTGACAGCATCTAAAAACTTTCCTCAAACCTTGTTACCTTTCTAATGGAGCATTTTATATGGTGACTATTTAGACCTTTCTTGCGACAAACCCATTCAAAGCCATCTGAACCATCTTTACATTCGACCAAACACATTTACTTCGTGCAAACAAGACACTTAGAATTCCATTGAATTACATCCAGCAAAGTTTCTTTTCTTCTGTCCTCAACCACTTCCGGGGAAAGGGAAACCTTCCTCTCTCGTGCTATACCACCAAACACCCACTTTATGACCAGCAGCTATTTTATGATGAAAGCGCATAATACGCGATATACTTCCTAACTGACATCCAACAAATATTTTCCAATCAGGCAAATTCACGACAATCACGCAACCAATTATGTCATAATAGGGTTTCCATAACATTCAACTACTCAGGTTATCATAAATGAAACAACAACTTGCCAGTAAACCAGGGGGTATCCTTAAATATAGGCTAACCTTATTTTTTGCAGGCTGTTATAATTACAGCAGATTTATGAAAACTAAAGTTTGAACTTTCGATTATGTCAAAAAGAGTTTTGAATTCTGGAGTTGCAACAGGATCTACAAAGTGAAAGCATGCTTCGATGTCCATTAATCAAAAAGTGAAATTTTAAAAAATGTACATAGATGTATCGGTCTTAAAATTATGTGAGGAGTATTGCATTGGAAAGTCAACTGTATATGACATAACAGAAAAAGGAACGTTTTTGTGGGTTCTGACACTTCACTCACAATGAATAACAGAAAAATTATTCATGCTTGCTAAAAGTGACGATCATGTCAGTGATGATTGAGTGGTCAGAGATGCAGCGAGGGCGTGCCATTGATGGGTCGAATGCTAATGGCTCAAGCCAAAATATTTCATGAAGAAATGAATTTAAGAACTCAATGCACATAATTCGACAAATTAACTAAATTTTAAAATTGCTGTGGCATAATGCATTTAAAAATTTCAGGTGGAAAAACTTCAGCTGATACTAAAGCTGCTGAACTATTTACAGATAAATTCATTGAACTCATTAATAGTGAGAAACATCTTCTCCAGGACAAATTTACAGCACTGATAAAACGTGTTTTCTTGGATATCTACTGCAAAATACTTTGGCAACCTCTACAGAAAAGCTTCCAACAGGTGTAAAAGATTCCAAAGCTAGACTAACAATTGTAACATGTTTGTCAAAGACTCCAAAGCTAGACTAACAATTTTAGCAGGTGCAAATACTGCAGGAATGCACAAGTGTAAACTTTTCATAATCGAAAAAAATATGCGACCTCGAGTTTTTAAAGGAGTAAAGATTTTCCCATTATATATCATGCAAGTAAAAGAACATGGACGACACAAGCCGTAATTTATGATTGGTTTGAAAATCATTTCATACCTGAGGCTCGGCAACATTTGAATTTGGTTGGTTTACCTGATGACACAAAAATTTTCCTGATTATAGATAACTGTTTGGCTCATATTTCGCTTAAAATTTTAATGAAACATAATGTATCTGTGTTATTCTTTCCTCCAAACTGTACGTCCATCATTCAGTCTATGGGATATCGGAATGGTGCCGTGTTCTGAAATGCAAACATAAAGTAGCATTTCTAAAATACATGTTAAATTTCTTAAATAATGGCAAGATTATTCAAGAATTTAAAAAATATTTTAGCATAAAATCTGCTGTGTGGAGTGTTGCAAGATTGTGGGAGGATATACCTCCAGATATTTTTAAAAATGCTTGGCATAATTTATGGCTAGCTACCATATTTCATGGTGAGGATGATGAAAATGACAGCCGCGAATTTGAAGGTTTTCGAATATCACAAACCAAAGGTGAAATTTCCCAATTAATGGATTTTTGAAAGAAATGTGGAGAATAATAAATGAAGACAGGAGTTTTTCATTGCGATGATAATGCTCCAATCATCAGTCGATTAACGGACAGTGAAGTCTGTAGTATCGTTCTAGATCTAGAAAGTACTACTACCGATAGTGGAGAAATTATTGAAAATGAAAAAAAATTTATTTACAAGTTAGTCCGGATACTGGACACAGCAACTACAGGACTTGAACAATGAAACTTTGTAACTGAACAAGAAATTATGTCTGTGTAGAGAATTGAAGAGAAAGTATTATAAAAAAAATTAAACAGTTTAAACAATTTACATTCAAAGAAATGTTTAATAAAGTAAAATAAATATTAAAACTTTTTTTAAAATTTTGATACTCTTTAGACAGGGTTGCCACGTTACATGGAAAACCGGATAAAGTCAGGGAATTCGAAAATTGAACAAAAAATTCAGGGAAAAGTCGGGGAATTTCGTATAGCTATCCCCCCCAAAAAGTGAGTTTTGTGCCGATGTTTTAAGTTATTGCTTTCTCGGCAGGCGTTAGCATCATTCGGGAGCTGGCATAGAGCCAATTATCGCAGCTTGTCTTTTAGAAAGGCAAAGCAAGTTTCCAGTAACTTTGGTTTCCAGTAACTCCGAGAATCGAGAGACTCGCATGTGCAGTACATGTTGAACTAAAGAAAATATGCATTCTTGGGTAAAAATCATTTTAATCGTAGTATAGGGTACCATGGATGCTATTCTAATGTCCATGTACGGTACACAGGGGATCTGGTGACATGATGATGAGTAGTAAAAGGGTCATTTTGGTGTTGGCGGCAATTTTCGCAATCGTGCCAAGGTCGTAGCTTATACTAGTATTTTACCGCAAAATCTTTTAAATTTTTTTTTCTTTTTAATAACCTCCTTGTTTGCCATTTTGCAGTAAAATAAAAAAAAAATATTAATCATTCATCTAGGCTAACCATTTAATATAATTATATTCGCCAAAATATTGTTGATTATTGTAATTCTGTTTTTAATTATTTTAATGTTATTCATATCATAAAATGTTGTTTCTTTCCTCTAAATTTATTTATTTATTATGAAATAATACTTTCAAATTTCAGGAAATTTACTCTGGCATAATCCTGAAACTAATTCTAGCAGTATGATGACATAACATCACAAAATTTAATACGCATATTTTTTGCTTATGTATGCTGCTAAACAAATATAAAATACCTGAATTTATTTAAAAAATATCATTAAATAGATTTCTTTCTTTCATTTAGCTGCAAAATGTCTGCAGAAACAGATATTTTTTAATCCAGATTGGGCAGATTCTAATCTCAATCTTCAGTGGAGAAAACAACTATTATAGTTAAGATAGTAATGCTTTGGGGATTATATATAATATGTAAGTCATATGTAATTGGCAAATTTTTGTGTTTTCAGGTGGTACCATAATTAATTTACCTCTTAGCATAGCCAAAATGCATCATGCGGATAGACTGGAATTTTCTTAAAACACACCTGGAAAAGTCAGGGAATTTCATTCTCCTGTTTGAGCGGCAACCCTGTTTAGATCATAAATGCTTCATTATTTCATAAATTGCGATTACATATTTTTAATTTTATGGTTTTCTTGCCATCTTACTAGATTTAAACTGATGTTCTAATATCTGAATAACGAAATGATTAACGAAATTTAATGCACATATTTTTTGCTTATGTTTGCTGCTAAATAAATGTAGAATACCTGAGTTTACTTTAAAATATGATTAAATAGATTTCGTTTTCTCATTTAGCTGCAAAATGCCTGAAAAAAAATTTAAATCCAGATTGGGCAGATTCTAATCTAATTCAGTGGAGAAAAAACTATTATAGTTATAATATTAATTCTTTGGGATATATATATATATATGTAATTCATATGGAATTAGGAAATTTTTTGTGTTTTCAAACTGTACCATGATTAATTTACCTCTCAGCACAGCTAATGCGCACTACGCGGATAGACTGGAATTTTCTTAAAACGCATCTGGAAAAGTCAGGGAATTTCGTTCCCCTGTTTGAGTGGTAACCCTGAAAATTAAAAAAAGAATTCTCTAAATGTAGAATTAGAATTCTGTAAATGTTAAAAGAAAATTAAACCATCACAAAAAAACCAAAAATTACATTTGGGAATAATTCTTTGTCTTCTGTTTAGTTTACATTTCAAAGTGTCAGTATTTCTTTTAATTTAAGGTTTTTTGTGAACTTCGAAATTATATGCTTTGTAGTAGCATTAAGTTCACCTTTTGGGAGGTGGCTTTCTCGAATACAGTTTTTAGTTTTGTCAAAGAGGCCAAACTGGCAACCTGAGTGCCTTAGATTTTAATAGTTATTTTCATTGTTTCAAACTGTTGAAAGGAAGTTCTTGCAAAGTTTTGTGTTAAAAAAATGTTTGCTTCATTGTGGATTATTCTCAGTTTTAAGGCCCCCTCAGGGGCTCACTTTTGTGAGTACGGGTGTGGCAATCCCGAGGTACCCTAGCCCCTCAGGGGATCATCTTCTTGATGAGACGGGTGTCACGATCCTGGAGCCCCAGTGATCTATCCTCTTCTCCGTCTCCTCTCCTCTGAGCTGAAGCTTTCTTCCTTCCTTTCTCCCTTGTGGTTTTCCTCTTCGGAGGTTGGGGTTTGCTATGACAGACTGAAACAGCTTTTGTCTCTGGTTCTGAAGTGGCGAGAAAACTGCCCACATGTTTGCCGTGCGTGGAGCCCCGTGTCGCTGGAAAAGAGGGTCCTGGTAGTTGAGGGGCGAGGTGCTGTCCCCAACACACTGCTTTGGCCTCCGCTTAAGCTAAACGGGAGGCGCCTTGTTGTCCTCACGGGTGTCTAGCTGTGACTTACCTCTCGACCATTTAATTGGAAGAGAGGTCAATCGTAATATATTTTACTATTTAAAGGATATTGGTATTTATCATCTCATCTGAAATGATTTTAATTTTGTACATTAATTTCAAGACTTGTGATTTTAACTGATTTTATATGACCTCATCCACTGGATTTTGTACATTCTTTTATCTACTTGCTTAATTCATACCTATTTTAATTCCATTATCTATATCACTTTTTATCTCATCACCTTGTGTTTGGCGCAGTATAACCATTTCTGGTTTTGCGCCAAAAATCTCACCCACCACCACCACCACCTCCTCGTTGTCTCTAGTGCTTCTGACGAGCTGCAAAAGATGTCTGCTTTTGTAATAAACAAATACATCCATTCTTGTATTGGTGAGCCTAGAAATATAAAGCATCTCCGCTCTGGAGACTTGCTTATTGATACAATTTTGGCCACCCAGTCTGCGTCTTTACTTCAAGTAATCAAACTTGGCCTAGCAAATGTCACTGTAACATCACATAAGACATTGAATGTTTGTCGCGGTGTAATCTCGGAAGTCGACCTTCTGTATGTTTCTGAAGAAGAGATCGCATCCGAGCTATCTGACCCAAACGTCTGTGGTGCTAAGCTGATCAAGATGCGTAAGGAAGGTCAGTTGATCGACACGAAACATGTGATCCTGACCTTTAACTCACCTGATCTGCCTAAAAATATTAAGGCCGGATACCCAAATTGTCCAGTAAGACCTTATATTCCAAACCCCATGCGATGCTTCCAATGCCAGCACTTCGGCCATTCTAAGGTGTCTTGTCGTGGCAGCATCACATGCGCCCGATGCTCTCAGATTGGTCATGATTGTGAGAACTGCACCGCCGCGGCTTTATGTGTAAATTGCAAGGGTGAACACCAAGCATTTTTTCACATCTGCCCGAAATGGAAATCTGAAAAAGAAGTGCAGACTACAAAAGTTACAAGGAACATCTCATATGCTGAAGCCAGAAGATTAGTCCAAAGCACACACGCGAGTGCTCTTAAATCATCTCGCACAGTTGCCGTCCAAACTTCAGTTGGTATACAGACTCTACCAAATAAAACCCATCCGATTATTAGCAGCAAGGAAAAAGAAAACCCAACACATATAGTACAAAGAAAAGAAACAGTAATTGAAAGGAAACCCAAAAATCTCACTCAGAAAACAGTTAATAAAAATAGAAGCCACAGCAACAGCTCTCTTGATGGGATTATTTCTGAATCTGTTGATTCAGATAGTATGGAAATAGAAGAGGGTCTAGAAATTCCCACTCATCTCACACGAAAAACTAAAAAGCAGCACAGGAAGAACAAACATCAATCATAATGGCCACCATCGTCTCATGGAACTGTCGCGGTTTCCACCGAAATTTGGTCGATATCAAATCTATAATCAATGCTTATCATCCTGTGTGCTTAGCAATACAAGAAACAAATCTGAAACCAGAACAACAAGCAAAACTTCGGAGGTTCTCTTTTCTCAGGAAAGAAAATCTTGCAGGTGAACGTGCCAGTGGGGGTGAAGGCCTCCTCACCTCACTGGACTGTCAATCAAATGTGCTTTCTTTGACGACTTCCCTCCACGTTGTTGGTATCCAAGCAAATTTTCACATTGTTGTTTCAGTCGTTTCTCTGTATTTGCCTCCAAATGAACACATTGATCAGCAGGATTTAAATGATCTTATAGAGCAGCTGCCTGTGCCATTTATCATAATGGGAGATTTTAATGGCCATAGTCTGCTCTGGGGAAGTAAAGATACAAACTCCCAAGGAAGACAAATTGAGCAGATGATTTAAGATCATAGCTTTTGTCTCCTGAATAATGGGCAGAGTACATACTTCCGTGAACCTTCAAGGACATTCCACGCTCTCGACCTTGCCATCTGTTCACCATCTCTGTTACCATTTTGCACTTTTAGTGTGGGAAATGATCTTTACAATAGCGATTATTACCCAATTTTTGTATCTCTTGCACAAAGAGGAGCAAACCGCATGTCCAGAACCCCACGGTTCATACTTGATAGGGCAGACTGGGAACTCTTCTCTTCCACTGCAGAGCTGACGTGGAACATGGTAGAAGATGTGCATATCGATGACGCAGTTGAAGCAGTTACTAATACTGTTATACAGGCAGCTATGCTTTCCATTCCTAGAACATCAGGAAAAACGCTTAAGTATTCAAAACCATGGTGGAATCGTGACTGTCATGAAGCACTGAAAAAACAGAGAAAAGCATGGGGAATTTTTCGTAGGTATCCTACATTGCAAAACCTTATAGTGTTTAAAAGAGCCAAAGCAAATGCACGAAAAGTAAGAAGGCAGAGCCAGAGGGATTCCTGGATTTCATATGTGTCTTCAATAACATCATCTACGCCTAGTAAGCGAGTTTGGGGAAGAGTTAAAAAAGCATGCGGAATATATAAAGACTTCTCACTTTCCTTTTTGGAAAAAGATGGCCGAGTGATTAGCTCCGTAGAAGAAATTGCAAATACTATTGGTGAGACATTTTCTGCCGTTTCTTCCAGCAGAAATTATTCTCCCACATTTCTTTCTATTAAGCAGCGCTCCGAAAAAAATCCCATTGCTTTCAATTCCTCCAACTCTGAGCCCTACAATAGGGATTTTACTATGCTTGAGTTAAAGAGAGCTTTGTTCCAGACACACAAATCTTGTCCGGGTTTTGACGGCGTGAGCTACGATATGGCTGAAGCATCTATCCTGTAAGTCACTGAATGCTCTTCTCACTCTTTACAATAGGGTGTGGAAAGAGCATACTTTCCCCAGTGCATGGAGGAGAGCTGTTGTCATTCCTATCGCGAAAAGACCCGCGGAATCCCTCGAATTATTGGCCAATAGCCCTTACGAGCTGCATATGCAAACTGTTTGAAAAGATGGTAAACAGTCGCCTAGTGTATTTCTTAGAAAAGAATAGTATATTGTCACCTTATCAAAGCGGTTTCCGAAAGGGAAGGACAACTGTAGATAATATGCTCCTTTTGGAGACATTTATTCGTAAAGCTTTCCTTAGAAGAAACCATCTTGTCTCTTGTTTTTTTTTTACATTGAAAAAGCTTATGATAAGGCATGGAGGTATGGGATCCTTCATGATACTAGCTTGCATGGCAACCTACCATTTTTCATTCGGAATTTTTTGAGTGCTAGGACCTTCCAAGTTAGGATTGGCTCTGTTTTGTCAAAAATCTTTGAACAAGAAGAGGGTGTGCCTCAAGGCTCTGTTCTTAGTGTCACTTTATTTAGTCTGAAAATTAACTCTGTATTAAAAGAACCTCCTCCAACTATTTTAGGATTTTTGTATGTTGACGACCTCCAGATTAGTTGTTGAGGGGCAGATATGAGACATATAGAGAGGCAACTGCAGATCGCATTGAATAAGATCCACGAATGGTCAGTCAACCAAGGATTTACGTTTTCTGAACAGAAGACCGTCTGCATACATTTTTGTAGAAAGAGAGGTCTCCATCCTGAGCCTGAATTACACCTTAATGGATCTATCATTCCAGTTGCACCTGAAGCAAAATTTTTAGGAGTGATATTCGATCAGAAACTGACTTTCTTTTCTCATGTTTTACAGCTGAGAAAGAAGTGTATGAAAGTACTTAATATACTAAAAGCCCTGTCGAATACCTCCTGGGGTGCTGATCGATGCTACATGCTTCGCGTCTATAGAGCGCTTGTCTGCTTTAGACTGGACTATGGCTCAGTTATCTACAGATCAGCTCAGTCTTCTGTGTTGCTAAAACTAGATCCTGTGCATCATCAAGCTCTGAGGATTTGTTCTGGAGCTTTCAGGACATCTCCTGTCCAGAGTCTTTATGTTGATTGTCATGAACCATCACTTCGTTTGAGGTGTGAGCAGTTGTCTCTCTTGCATTATTTTAGCATTTTATCACAACCTGAAAATCCTAATAGGCTAGATTTGACTGATAACAGCTGTGACATTTTATTTGATGCACGGCTATCCTGTATGCCTCCCTTTTCTTTGAGAGTTCGCCCTCTGATCGAGGAACTCTTCCTGTCTGATATATCCCCCCAAGCCAAACAATACTTTGAAATTCCTCCTTGGGAACAGGCAGGAATCCAGATTCTTGACATTTTCCCCCATCACATGAAAAAAAAACACTAACAATGTCACCTATACCCAACGTTTTGCTGATCACAGGTATAAATATCAAGAATATGTTCCAATATACACAGATGGTTTGAAGTCAACATGTCATGTTGGGATGGCATTTGTAATTGGTGACCATGTAGAAGGCAGAAGTTTGCACCACGCTTCCTCAGCCTTAACAGCTGAACTTACCGCAATATATCATTCACTTTTGTACGTATCAAAGCGACGGCAGAAAAAGTTTATAGTTTATTCAGATTCCTACAGCGCGCGCAAAGTTTTAGAAGCTTTTTTGAAAACTCATAATCTGGTAATTTTTGATATCCTGAAACTGAACTTAAACTTAACAAGGCTCGGATTTGAAATTTTCTATTGCTGGGTTCCCGGACATACCAGTATAAAAGGTAATGAGTGGGCAGATGTCGTCGCAAAATCAGCTGTTGAAATATCCGGTCGCCTCACCCCTATCATAGTCATTAGTAGTTTTATCCAGCAAAAGATATTGGAAAAATGGCAGCAGTTTTG
>KK119940.1:0-17388 GCA_000611955.2 Stegodyphus mimosarum | reverse complement strand
ACCTCATTTGAACTGATTTTAATTTTGTATATTAGTTTCAACACTTGTGATTTTAGCTGATTTTATACGACCTCATCCCCTGGATTTTGTACATTCCTTTATCTACTTGTTTAAATGATAGCTATTTTAATTTAATTGTCTTTTGTATCACTTTCGAATACCTCCTGGGGTGCTGATCGATGCTCCATGCTTTGCATCTATAGAGCGCTTGTCCGCTCTAGACTGGACTATGGCTCAGTTATCTACGGATCAGCTCGGTCTTCTGTGTTGCTAAAACTAGATCCTGTGCATCATCAAGCTCTGAGGATTTGTTCTGGAGCTTTCAGGACATCTCCTGTCCAGAGTCTTTATGTTGATTGTCATGAACCATCACTTCGTTTGAGGTGTGAGCAGTTGTCTCTCTTGCATTATTTTAGCATTTTATCACAACCTGAAAATCCTAATAGGCTAGATTTGACTGATAACAGCTGTGACATTTTATTTGATGCACGGCTATCCTGTATGCCTCCCTTTTCTTTGAGAGTTCGCCCTCTGATCGAGGAACTCTTCCTGTCTGATATATCCCCCCAAGCCAAACAATACTTTGAAATTCCTCCTTGGGAACAGGCAGGAATCCAGATTCTTGACATTTTCCCCCATCACATGAAAAAAAAACACTAACAATGTCACCTATACCCAACGTTTTGCTGATCACAGGTATAAATATCAAGAATATGTTCCAATATACACAGATGGTTTGAAGTCAACATGTCATGTTGGGATGGCATTTGTAATTGGTGACCATGTAGAAGGCAGAAGTTTGCACCACGCTTCCTCAGCCTTAACAGCTGAACTTACCGCAATATATCATTCACTTTTGTACGTATCAAAGCGACGGCAGAAAAAGTTTATAGTTTATTCAGATTCCTACAGCGCGCGCAAAGTTTTAGAAGCTTTTTTGAAAACTCATAATCTGGTAATTTTTGATATCCTGAAACTGAACTTAAACTTAACAAGGCTCGGATTTGAAATTTTCTATTGCTGGGTTCCCGGACATACCAGTATAAAAGGTAATGAGTGGGCAGATGTCGTCGCAAAATCAGCTGTTGAAATATCCGGTCGCCTCACCCCTATCATAGTCATTAGTAGTTTTATCCAGCAAAAGATATTGGAAAAATGGCAGCAGTTTTGAAATGTTGAGTCTTTTAATAAATTAAAGAGCGTGAAACCTAGAATCGAACTTTGGCATTTTACTGGAAGACATAAGGAGGAAGTTCTTTTGACTAGACTTAGAATCGGCCACACCAGAATGACACATAACTATCTTTTAAATGCTGACAATGAGCCCCTGTGCTCAAAATGTGGTGTATGTTTAACGGTCCGTCACGTCTTAATTGAATGTCCATCTTTTAATAGTATTCGTCAGAAATATTTTAACATCTGTGACTTACCTCTCGACCTCCTCTCGACCATTTAATTGGAAGAGAGGTCAATCGTAATTTATTTCACTATTTAAAAGATATTGGTGTTTATCACCTCATTTGAACTGATTTTAATTTTGTATATTAGTTTCAACACTTGTGATTTTAGCTGATTTTATACGACCTCATCCCCTGGATTTTGTACATTCCTTTATCTACTTGTTTAAATGATAGCTATTTTAATTTAATTGTCTTTTGTATCACTTTATATCTCATCACCTTGTGTTTGGCGTGGTATAACCATTTCTGGTTTTGCGCCAAAAAATTTCACCCACCACCATTACCACCACCACCTCAGCTTTAAGGCATTTTTTTTCACTGAAAGTTTTAATTTTTCTACATAGTATGGGTAAGTTTTCATTTTGGGGAAAGTTCATTTTAAATTAGGAAAAATTTTCATTAATGGTTTTACTTTTTATTTTTGCCATTTTGCTTGCTTTGGGGAGGGCTGGAATTTTTGGGTGAACCGTTAAGATTAAAAAATGTATAGGAATGGTTCTTCAGCTAATTCTGGATACAGAAAAGCAAGAATTTTTTTATGGAAGAGGAATTGTAATTTATTTCAACATATCTTCCTCCTGACCACATTATGTCGGAGTTGATTGGATTCTTCTTCATTCATGTTAATTTTTTTACTTTTATTTGTCTTTGGTTTTTCATGTGATGGTTTATTTTAATTTTCTTTTTTAACAGTTACAGAATTCTAATTCTAGATTTATAGGATTTTAAAAATTTATTTATTTGAATTTCATTTTTCGTCCTTTGTGAAAAATTGGTTCTAAATTTCTTTCTTCATATATGTAGTTTCTTAACACCGCCATTTTGAACTTCGATCACCCTTCCCCATAGTAATAATTTTCATGACTGCACCCACATTTGACACCTCCGTGCACAAAGTTTAACAGGATAGGATTTTTTGAGCACGTGTTTAAATACTTTGTTCTGCTATTGGTCACTTTGAACCTTATTGCATGCTTTTCCCAAGAAGTACCATCTTTGGCTTCTTCAGAGCCACTATGAATACTACAAGATACTCAGTTTGGTCATCTGAAGAATTAATTAAATTTTCGTTTGAAGCACGTCATATGTTTTCAGTAAGTTTGCGTTTTTCAATTTTGTTTTTATTAGACTTTCAGTTTTTTGCTGAAATAAGCTCTGCTCTGATTTTATTCTTTATGCAATCTCTATGAAAAGTTATTCATTTTCTTGGAATTAAACATAATCGGGGATCGCCCATTTTTAGAGTATTGTTTAAATGACTGTTTGGTTTAAGGTATACTTATATTGCGTGGAAAAATCCTGGTACTTCAATTTTTGATCTTGAATTTACTCGGAGAACAAAACACGTTTTTGAAGCGTATAAACTTTTATGAAGCTTTAATTCATTTTACCCTGATGAGGTCTGAATTAAAGTTTCAATAAAGGGAGATTAATTTTTATTATCTTGTATTAATTTTCCCTTTTTGCATTTTTAATTTTCGAGTTTGTACTACTATGATAATTTTTATTTTGAAATGGTTTGATTTTATGTTTAATCGCTTTACAAAGATGCAATTATTAATATTGTTGAAGAATCGCCTTGCTTTGACTCCAGTTTACTTTCAACTTTAGATGCTTTAGGTTTATTGTACTTCAGTCCTGCAGTTATAGTGCAGGAAGGGTTTAAAAAAATTTGCTTTTTATTTTTGCCTCTTATTAAGTTTCTTTATGTATAATGTTCTGAAAGTTTCCTTTTGTAATAAAAAATATTGTTTGAATTCATATATAGTAATTAAAAATAGTTGAAATTAAAAGATGGGACAAAAATGTCCCACTGCTCATGTAGGAGATGCCACCAGTAGGTGGCAGCACCGTTCAATATTTTGATTCAAGTACCCTATTCATTTCATATATAGATAATGCAAATTTATATTTTTTAATAAATTGTAGTAATATTAAAACTTAAAAAAAACTTAGTATTTTTTTCAAAAGAAATGAAAACGTAACCCTGCAACATGAAATATCATTGAATGGATATGTGAATGTGATTCACCACAGAAAAATATCCTAAGCAGAGAAAAGAGAGGTGAAGTGTAAATAAACATGATGGCATTCTAAATATCCTCCTTTTCAAACCTGTAGCAAATGAAGTACTGGAGCGAAAATCTTCTCTGTTTCAAATCTATTATGAAATCATTAAAAAGTATCTAAAAGTCATACAGGGAGTGATTTTTTTTTAAATTATGTAATTTTAAAGAAAAAAGTTATTTTCTGAATATGATCAGTATTTTCTAGATAATTATTCAAAAACGTTTTTTATGTCTTGCATTTTCATTTAATTGCTAAAATTAGCCTGTTAAGAGAATTTGCACCTGGGAAAAGATGCCATTTTATTGCTCTAGATGCACGGTGGGACAAGTGGTATCCCACCGCATCGCATCATGAATTACCTTGAAGGTTTACTTCCTCCGCCTATAAAATAACATTATATTAGGGGCTAATGATCTACAGGTACAGTTATTTTTTCAAATAAAGAAAAAAAAAGATTATGCCCCAAACTTAAAAGGGTTAAAGCACATTGGAAATATAAGCAGAGCAGGTGTTTGGGTCCCCCATAATTTGTCCGAAGAGAACAAAGCCAGCCGATCCATCACATGCAACGTATTGCTTCAATGGCACCATACAAAACCGTTTTTTGATTGTTTGACGAAAAAATGGGTCCTATATGATAACCCAAAATGCAAAAGGCAGTTTTAATAGCGGTTATAAAGGGTTTACATTCCCAAAAGGTGCTTCTGTGTGTTTGGTGGAGTATTTGCGGAATTGTTCATTTTGAATTGCTGAAACCTGGACAAACTGTTAATGCAGACCTTTATTGTGAACAATTGGATCGAGTGAAACAATCTTTAATCGAAAAATATCCGGCAATTTTCAACAAAAAAGGTGTCATTCTGCAACACGACAATGCAAGACGAACACTGGAAAAAATTAATGAATTGGGATGGGAGGTACTGCCTCACCCATCATACTTGCCTGATATCGCACCCTCGGATTTCCATTTTTCCAATCCCTACAACATTTTCATAGTGGCAAAAAGTTTGAAAATTTGGATGATGTCCAAAATGCCATCTCAAGATATTTTACTCGAAAGCCAATTGATTTTATCAGTCCGGGATTGAAAATCTGCATACTGGATGGCAAAAGGTTGTTGAAAACAAGGGTGATTATATTATTGATTAAAAATAAAAACTTGTTAAAAATTTATTCGATTGAATTTAATGTAAGAAAGCGACATTTCATTCCGTCCCCCTATTATTTCCACGTGAAAGTTGACAAATATATGGGAATTTCTTCATCAAGAAAGTTTGAAGAACATTTGAACATTTACATTGTAAAACAATTTTCGTCAAAGGACTTTACAAAATTTACATTGGATATTTTTTCAAGACTTGAGGATTTTCAAAAATATATTTTTATTAATTTATTATTTAGTTTTATTTAGAAATTATGGTTCTAATGTAGAATTAGGTGCCCCTTTGATTGGCGACAAATTTTGTTCAATTTTGGCACCATTTCTGGTTACCATGATAGTATTAACTTGGTGTTAGTTTCCGGATTTTTTTAAGTAAAAATAGATCGATCTGTACATGGACAAAGTCAAGGCAGTGTGCAGTGCCTAGTTTATGCAATTCTCTGATGTTTTTGTAAGTGAAAATAGATCAGTATGTACATGGACACTGAGTTTGCTTCTTATTTTAGTTTTGTGTAATGGCCATCTTGAAATTGTGCCTTCCTGGTGTTGATCTTGGCGTCAAAAAAGAATCTAAAAAAACAAGGGGCATCCAATTGAAAACTTTTATGAAATTGTTATGATAGTTGTAAATTACATGTTTAAGTATTTCGTAATGTATATGTGAGAAAGGTCATGAACAATGGTGGGGCATAGGAAAACCTGCAGGCTATGTCCTTGATGTTCCCTCATGTCTTTCCTCATATGATAAACTTTCTCTTGCTTTGCTAATACACTAATGCTTTTTCTCCCAAAAGGCTCTCACAACCTTTCTTTGAAAGGGGGATATGTAAGATATAACAAAATATGAGGGCTTCTCCTAAATTCAAGATCTTTCCATGTTACATAATGCTTAATGCAGATACCTCTTGTCCAATCAAAATATTTGTAAACCAAAACTTCTTTAACTGAAATTGAAACTTTTTGACTCCCTCCCTTCGAATTGCGGTGACAATTTTCGCTTACGCTTTCCTCCTGGCAAGACGCTCCTGCAAACATCTGTATGCTGCTTATGCTCTCCTGCCTAAAATGACATAAAAATTATTGTATTTAACTATGATTAAAAAATATATTGTCTGCAAAAGGATGATTTGATGTGCATAAAAATAAAGATTGTGTTACTTCAAGCTCAGTTGTGTTAAATGAGTCATCATGCCTTTCCACTCAACGCTGTCTACAGCCTTAAGCTGATAAAAGTACCGGATTCCTTCATCCACGCATTAAAACATGACATATATATGCACATACACAGAGAAGTAAAAAAACCTAATTGATAAAATAATATGATTTGAAAAAAGTACAGTATATCAGCAAGTGAATTTGGATGTTTTCATGGTGTCTTTGTCAATACTTCATTAATGCTATTGACATGCTTAAATATAATAGTCACAGCATTATTAATATGCATATATGCATATTCGGTGAAAGGCATGCAGCAGATGATTTGCTTCAGTGCCTTTTGAAACAGTGTCAGTAATATTTAATCACTTACTTATAGCTGAAATTACAGTTCTGCTATCAAATTATATACAGATGAGCAAATTAGATGTGCTTATTCCTTCTGTATGGAGATTAGTTAACTCAGCTAAGTATAAGGGTGTTTTTTAATAGGAAGGCATTAACATTTGTGAATAAATTTAATTTCAGATTTCTGTAGTTATATGTAGTTGAAATGTTGTTCAGTATAAAATGTATATAAAGATTCTCTTTGCACCTAACAGTGTTTAGAAATAGGGATAGGACAATCAGATCCTTTAATTCCTTGAAAAAAAGATGAGATTCAGAAACTTGAAATTTTGTACTTTTTTGGTAGGGGGTCATATGGATTTTAATCTAAAAATCCTGAACTCAAAATTTTGGAAAGATCAGTTGCTATATTTTTTAAACCAAATTATTCATTAAAAAAATAGAGAAAGGATGAGAAAAGTTTTTGCATTTTTAAGTGTATGTGATCCCGGTTACAGATATTAATATGAAAATAAGTGTCAGTAATTGGCAATCAGTAGAACAAAAACAAGAAGATGCCATTCACTTATCACCAACTAAACAAGATCATTGTTAAGTTACTATTCTCACTTGTGGGTACCAACTGTCTGCAGTGAACTAAGTAACAGTTACTGTTTGGAAAAAGAAATCGATACCTATCTAGTAGAAACATTGTTGCCATCATCCGCAGGTATATTTAGATACTAGAAGGACAGCAAATTATAAAATTTGATGGAACTCTGACCGTACCTCAGAAAGCCTGTTCAACAAATTTGTATCATATTGATTAAAATGAAGAATCCTTGGCCCAGAGTACATTCAAATTCTAGTTTTCTGAAATAAACAAGTTTCTTAATCTTCTGGAGAGAATAAAGAGCTTCATTTTTGTGTGTTGGTAATATTAATTTTTGAAATAAGGGAAATTTTAAAATTTAATGGTTACTTGTGTATTTTTTGCAAATTATATTGAAAAATAAATCTCAAGATTTAAGGGTATTAATTAAATATTTCATTTGTAAATTTTTTTTCCTATCTTGTTAATAAATATAGGTACAATATTAAAAATTGTATTTTTAAATTTGATTTTTCTTAAATGTTTCAAAATCAGCTTTTATTAAGAACTTAAAATGTTAAGTAAAAGTTATTTTTTCACTTGTCGTAGCTCTCAATTCTGGTTTTTCATCATATTTCCAGGTAGATAATGGAATCTCCAATTTTTATTATTATTATAAGCTTTAGCTCACTTGGACATTTGTCACTATGATCAGAAGTTTGCAATCAATTCCCTGATAAGCTGTTGAACTTAAATTATGCACACATACAGTTTTCAGTAGTCTTCTGTAACTGGCACCGGATTCAGAAATGTATACATATATGCATGGATATATGTGTTCATGTTTGTATATACACACTTGCACATATGCACCTGCATACATACACTTCTGAATAAGGTCCCGATAACAGAAGAGTACCCAGTTTGCATATGAGACTTCAGTGTAACATTTTCAAAGTTCAGTTTAAAATTTTAAAAATTTAATGTTGAAAAGATTTTTTGCACACACCTTCGTTTAACGAAGAAACTAAAAATTTCAGAATTTTACTCTTCGTGGCATCTGAAACACGAGAAAAAAATCATTTAAAGGAAATTTGTATGAAATTATTCATTGTATTCTGATTTTGTTGTTGGTCAATTTTCTGAAAATGCTCATTTTTTCTAACTATTTGAAGTCTATTAATTAAAAATTTCAACAGGTTTGTTTTAAACATTTGAAATTTTTACAGATTTTTATTATCTGGTTATTTCACAGATTAGTAAGTCCTCTTTTAAAGCAATAATGCTAAAATGATATTAATTGGTCAATTATATATATATATATATATATGGAAAGTTTTGCCTCACTTTATATCGTGTGTTTTGTTCAACTTACAATGTCATTATTTAGTACGTTATTTTTCTAGTATTCATTTTAGGGCTTGTTTTAGGGCTGCTGATCTTTTCTTCACGCCAAGACTTAATGCTAGTGGCACTAAATAGTAAACAGTACTGCCCTTTGAATATTTAAGAGTTTGTCAAGTAGTCTTTCGTTGTAACACAAAGTCAGTTTCCTCAACAAGGCTAATATTTGAAACTTTATATAAAATTTTTTGCATGCTTAACTTTTTATTATTGTATATGAAGAATTTGTTAACTTCATATTTAGAAAAAGTTTTTTTTTTCCCTTCTAGGTTGATCTGAGACAAAATGATATTGTTACTTCATATGAAGGACATGTTCGTAATTCGACAAAGAGAATACCAGTTTCTTATTCAGAAGAGTTCAATCTTTTATGTGCTTCTGGAAGTGATTCCATTGTAAGATTTTGGGCTTTGGATGATGGAAAGCCTATCAAACAACTTCAGGGTCATAATCCAAATATTCCTTCACGTGCTTGGTTGATGAGTGCAGAAAACAAATGCTTTCTTTATGTTGTTGAAGGTGCTAAAGTTCGTGTCCATAAGATTGCATGTCAGTGTTAATCATGCAGTTAACTTTATCTGTACTTGAAATGTATTTGATTATTCATAAAGCTATCAAGTGTCAATATCTTTGTACTTTTGCCGTTATCTTTTTTTTTTTTAAACTTTGTGTATTTTGTGAAATATGCATTATAATTTGTATGCAGCAAAGAAAGTACCATTTTGTTATTCAGAGTTCAGTCTTGTATGTGCTTGTGGAAGTAAGATTTTTGTTATCAGATGATGAAAAGCCTATCAAACAACTTCATAGGCATGATCCAAATATTCCTTATTCCTTCACATTCTTGGTTGATCAGTGCAGAAAATAGATATTTTTTTAATGTCATTGAAGGTGCTATAAAGTTCATATACTTAAGATTGAATGCCCATGTTAATCATGCATTTAATTTCTTTACTTGAAATGTGTTTGATCATTCATAAAACTATCAAGTGTCAGTACATTTTTCCTTTTCTCTATTGACTTTTTTTTAACTTTTTGATTGATTGTATATTGTATGAAATGTGCATTGTATGTTGTTTTTTTCTGCTTCGCTTTGTTTTGAAATAAATAGTTAAATATAATGTTTGTTTTGTTTGCTGCTTTTAGTTAAAACAGCACAGTATTAGTATGAAAATTAAAGTATAATATTTTACTTATGTAAGTTAAAGAGGCACCTGTGTCTGATCCCCCTTGAAATGGGTAGTTTTATTCAAAATATATACCAAAATAAAGTTGCTTTTTTCTCTAATTTTAAGTTTTACGTTCGTATGCTTTTCTTTCTATATGTAGCAAAAAATTAATTTTTTGTTCATGCAGATCGTTTAGAAACAAAATTTATGATTGGATGTTGGACTTGCCAGTGTGATGCAAAGTCATCCAGTATTTAGATGACATTGCAGATAGCATATTGAAGCCTGTGAGAACTATAGTTATCAGTTGGCATTAATTTTGTGTAATTCTAATTTCGTAAAAAATCGGACTTTTATAAAATGGGATATTTTATAATACAGTGCTAAGTTAAACAACAGCAACTTAAAAGCTTGGCTTTTCTGCTTGTATGCATCAAAAAGCCACATCTTTTACAATGTATTAACCTTTTCTGGATGGGCATCCCATTCCCTAGAAATGTCTCTCACAGCTGGCGTCCCACCCATGCATCATGAACAACTAATATAAGAGGCGGGTGATGCATATATGCATTTAAAGCTGAAGCATTTTTCAGAGACCACTAGGTGGCATTCTATGTCCATTAGTTTTGAACTTATTGCAGAGGAGGGAGGAGACGTGTAATGTACAGAAACAGAGCTCGGGCTCTTTAACTCGCCACATGATATAAACATTTGAATTTTTGATATCCCTCTGAATCCTTTTTTTTATTCTTTTTTGCTACTATGTAGGGTCTTTAGGGTTGCTGTGTTAGGTTCTAGGTATGCAGAAACATCTTGATCGAACATGCAAATGATCAAAGTTAGCGCCCATTTCTAGTGCACAATTCGCAAAGTATAAAATTAGCAACAGAGGCGAAAAATGTATCTTTTTTTGTTGCTGCCTTTGTAATTACTTAAAGAAGCAACTAAAGATGCCATTGCGACGATATCGAAGACCTTACAAACAACTAAACGACTTCGAACGTGGTCGCATTATAGGGTTGCGTCAAGCTGGGTGGTCATACCGAGCAATAGGCCGCCACTTGAAGCTTGCAGACACTGCTGTACAAAGAAGTTGGCAGCAATGGCTGCTACAATGAAATTGCCAACGAAATGAAGGCCAAGGAGCACAAATGCGTGGCAAGCTGGAATGATTGTTTGCCATGGCCGAACCGCCCCAACGCTATCATTGTCAACTATTCAACGCATTACAGCCACGTCTATACCTCCCGTTGTACCGTCCACCATCTCACGGGGCTTGTCTGAAGCGGGGTTACGCTCACATATATCCCGTTGTACCGTCCACCATCTCACGGGGCTTGTCTGAAGCGGGGTTACGCTCACATACGCCTTTAAGGCGTTTGCCTTTGACCCCACATCCGCGGAGTCGTCTGGAGTGGTGTCGCAGCCGATCATCATGGCTGCCATCAGACTGGCACCGTATAGTGTTCAGTGATGAATCCCGCTTCACTCTTGAAGCAGATGACCACTGTGTTCGTGTCTGCAGAGGACGGGGCAGCCTTCCCAGTCAGCCTTTGTTTTACAAATGCATACTGCCATAACCCCTGGTGTGATGCTGTGGGGTGCTATTTCTTATGACAGCAGATCATGTTTAGTCAGGTCAACGATATGTTGATACCATCCTGCGGCCGGTTGAATTGCCTTTCATGGCACATCATCCCTGGGCCAACCAGATAATGCCAGACCACATATCTCTGGATTGTCTCTGTGCGCTGTATACTCTTCCTTGGCCAGCAAGGTCTCCAGACCTTTCACCAATCGAGCATGTCTGGGACATGGTAGGCCGCCAGATTTGGGTACCACAAAATATCGTAGATCTGGAACGACAACTGGTGAATGCTTGGCATAATGTGTCGCAGGATGACATAAGGAACGTCTACCACGCCTTGCGTCGACGAATTCAAGCATGCATTGCCGCCAGGGGCGGTTCGACCAACTACTAATTTGAACACTCAGTGGGTGATTGTGAGCCGTGAACAGGTACTATGACCTTGGTTTTTTAATCATTCTATTATCTGTGCATGAGCTATACACATATTCGATTTCATCAAAAACAACCACTTCCTTCATGGAACTTTTTTTTTTCAAAAGAGTGTATTTTGCATACTTCCCTTTTTATTTCGGAAAACTTCGAATTCCGTTTATTATGATGAGCAAGCGTTATTTTTCAAAGAAAAGATATCTGGCGTGGTAAATGAGCTAGTTAATGACATGAATGTTTTCTAAAGAATTGGCAATATTACTAATGATTTGGCAATATTACTAATTGGCTAAGAATTGGCAATATTACTAATGTTCGCGCCTTATGTAAATTTTGAATTTGTTCTCTGCAAGAGGGCTCCTGCGAGCGCCGAACTATATCTATTGTACCAACTTGTTCTTCTTACGGCTAATAAACGCAGTAACGAACGTCTGTGTCTACTTTCCATCCACCTCAACATGGTCCGTCGTTCCAGCAGCAAACTTTGGATGATATGTGAAGACATTTGGACGTTCTAAAATAACAGGATATTTCGTGCAGAAGAAACGGATTATACTTTGTGTCTGGTTGTGAGAACAGCAGCCGAAATATGGAGTGCCTTCTAAAGCAAAAGCGAATCATCAAGGGTAAGCTAACTCGTTTAATCTCACAAGTAAATAGTTTGCAAAATCAAGAAAATTCTGTTTCTGTTATTGAAGTGTATGAAAGTGATGTCAGGGCTTTGGATGCTGAAGTGAATAGTTTAAACGATAACATTCTTAGTACTTGTTCCGACGTGGAGTTTAATAAGTATGAAATAGAAATGCATGAACTATTTTCTAAATTGGATGTATTAAAAATTACTTTAAAGGAAGAATTTAGAAAGTTTACTAATGCATGTCAAGATATAATGAATGTTAATGCAAATGGTTTAAAACTCCCACGCGTGGAACTGCCAATGTTTAATTCTAATTACATTGATTGGATATCATTCCGGGATTTATTTCTTTCCAGCGTTGGAAATAATAATACATTAAGTGACAGTCAAAAATTGCAATACCTTAAGCTTTCTGTGAAAGGTGAAGCTGCTGCGTTACTACAATCAATTCAAATTTCAAAGGCGTGGAAATCGCTTACTGAACGCTACGAAAACGAAATAGAAATAACAAATTCAGCGTTAAATAGATTAATTTCACAACCTGTTCTAAAACATGAATCGGCTTCACGTCTGCGGAGATTAATTGATACAACACAACAATGCATTGATACATTAAAAATCCTTAAACAGCCAGTAGAACATTGGGATACTATGATTATTTTTCTGTTAAAAGGAAAACTTGATCATGAAACACTGAGAGAATGGACAATGGAGCAGGCAAACAAAAAAATTTCTGCTTTCGCTGAGTTCAAACTCTTTACTTTAAACAGAGCAAATGCTATTGCTTCGTTGGCAAAGTGCCAGAGGGAGAAGGCGGGTTTGCTTTTTGAACCTAAAACTCACGGTTCAGGTGGTAGGTACGCTTTTTCGTCCCAAGTTGTGGCTAATATTTGCGTTCATTGCAAGAGTAACTCTCATTCTCAATTATTTAAATGTGATAGCTTTTTAGAACTCCCTATCAAAGAAAAATGGGATATTGTTAAAAAGAATAAATTATGTGTTAATTGTTTGAAAGATAGTAAAACGCATCCCACTTTCAAATGTCGTGCGGGCATGTGTAAATCTTGTTTAAAGCCACATAATACAGTGTTACACTGGTGTGCAAAAATCAAGGACGAAGTCGAAAAATAAGCATATCAGCTGAACGAAGAGGCAGAGCGGACAGAAAGACCAGTCAGGAGATTAAGTAAGGTTATGTACGGTAGCACATGCGCAGATATGCAGGTAGACGTAATGGGGGAGTGTCTGAGTAGTATAAAGCATGTTGTCGGTGTAAGATCAGTATTTCTGGCAAAGAGATTGCACGCCGTATAGCAGTTAAAATCACACCGAGTTGCTGCCTCAGCGAGAAATGGCGAATAATCAATCTGTTAGACGACATCTGGATGCTTTTACCCGAGGTCGAATCATTGGGAAGTTGGAGGAAGGCCGCAGTGTGACAAGTGTGGCTGCAGAGTTCGGAATTGCTCACAGCTTTGGAGACAATTTGAAACTACAGGAACAGCTCTCCGGGGATTTAGTAGTGGTCGTCCACGAGGAACCACACCCGCAGATGACCGGTATATTGCCTTACAGGCCAGAAGAAACAGGCGGCAGACAGCGGGAGAAATCGCTAGACACACGACACAGGCGACTGGACGACCGATATCGCGTTTTACCGTGGCCAGAAGACTGCACGGTGGTGGTCTGTTTGCACGACGCCCTGTACGGTGTGTACCTCTAACGCCTGCCCATCGGAGAAGGCGTTCTCTGTGGTGCCGGGAACACCGGAATTGGAGAGACAATGAATGGGGACGAGTACTCTTTACAGATGAGAGCAGATTTAGTCTGAGTTGCGATTCTAGACACATACACATCTGGACAGAGCGGGGAACACGCAATAACCCCTTCAACATCATCAAAAGGGACTGTTTTGGAGGTCGCGGAGTTCTCGTTCGAGCAGACATAATGCTTGGTAGCCGGACCGACCTTCATATCTCCCAAGGAGGTTCGTCACCTGGGACTGCTATTGTAACGAGGTTCTTCTTCCTTACATGCGTCTTTTCACAAGGGCTATGGGTCCTCAGTTCCTCTTCATGGACGACAACGCTCCACCTCATCGCACAGTTACTGTCGAAGAGCTGTTGGAGAGTGAAGATATTGAACACATGGATTGGTCGGCAAGGTCTCTGGATCTAAATCCCGTCAAGCATGTACGGAACTTACTAGGGAGACCCGTGGCAGCACGTAACTTATCGCCAGTAACGATTCCGAAACTGCGATTGGTGCTACAAGAAGAACGAGCAGCAGTGTCTCAACAGCTCATTAACAACCACATATCCAGCATGCACAAATGATGTGAAACCTGCCTAGCAGTCAGGGGAGATCATATCCCCTATTAAAGACCGGATGTTTCTTGCTGGACACCTATCACAGGGATGTTTCGGCCTTCAGTCGCATTGCGCTCCTTGCTACTTTTTCAATAAAGCTTCTTTTTATCCCTCTGATTTCTCTTTTAGTAAGTGTTGCTTACATTACTCATGTCCTTACGTATTGGGGATCTTACGGTATTAAATGTGTTGATTTGGAAAGCTTTTGTACAAAGTTATATTGAAAAAAACCGTCTCGTCCTTAATTTTTGTACACCAGTGTATGTTCAAAATATTCAAATGATGAAAAATGTCATACACCCACGGAACACGGGGCTTCTACTATTAGTAGCAATAACGCCACGGTGCCTGTCGCGCTGGCAGTTCTGTTATCTACTGCAATTGTTTATGTTAAAGATATTAATGGCTATTTACAAAAATGTAGGATTCTAATTGATTCAGGCAGCCAGGGCTCATTTATTCGGGAGCACTGTATAAATTTATTGCAGCTAAAGTGCACTAGTGCAAACATAAGTGTAAATGGCTTGAGCTCGCAAAAGATTGGTAAAGTTTCAGGTTCAGTTCAACTGCAAGTAACATCTCTGTTTTATAAAAACACAAGCATTTCAGTTAATGCATTAATTATACCTAAGATCACATGTGACCTTCCTCAATATCAAGTTGATAGGTCTGTTTTGATAGCTTTTAAACACTTGCAGTTGACAGATACGAATTGCTTCCAGCCTGGCCCAATAGATATTCTTTTGGGCGCAGATGTACTATTTGGCGAGATAATGCTTCATGGGCGTTTAACTGCTTCAGGACATTCGTTAACAGCCTTAGAATCAATATTCGGTTGGGTCATTATCGGCAAGACGAAATCTGTACCACAAACAATTATATCTAATTACGCTAGTTGTATCAGTGTTCAATTTGAGCTTGAGAATTTTTGGAAATTTCAGAAACAAAAGTCTTACACAGAGGAAGAAACTGAGTGCGAAAATCATTTCAAGCAGAATTTTTCTTGTGACTCAACAGGTAGATTTGTTGTTAAGTTTCCATTTCGTAAGTCTAGCAGTGAACTTGGGTCATCTAGGGATATTGCTGTGTATCGTTTACAACACACTGAACGTCAATTTATTAGGAATGAATCTCTTTCCAATCAATACCACAAATTTATGAAGGACTATCAACAACTTGGTCATATGGAATTGATTCCAGAAAACGAAATTGATGTTGCAGCTAATTCTAGTTTCTACCTTCCGCACCATTCAGTTCCGGATAAAAATGGTGATAAATTTCGAGTAGTATTTGATGATTCTGCTAAATCTTCTAGCGGTATTTCTCTCAATGAGAAATTGATGGTTGGTCCACAGTTGCAGAGCCTGATCTGACAACATTAATTATTCGTTTTAGAATTCACAGAATAGCTGTAACTGCCGACATAGAGAAAATGTACAGACAAATCATACTACAAGATGCAGGCTTTCAAAGAGTAGTCTGGCGCGATTCAACCAATTCAGGATTTTCGATTAACTAGGATTGCTTACGGTACTGCATCAGCACCTTACCTTGCAGTGAAATGTTTACAGCAGTTAGCAACAGAAGAAGCAAAGAATTTTCATTTGGCTTTTAAGACATGTCTTAAGGACTTCTACGTTGATGATTTGATTTCCGGAGCCAGTTCAGTTACGGAAGCTATAGAAAGGCAGTTGAATCAGATGTTGTCCCGTGCAGGATTTGTCTTGCGAAAATGGGCTTCTAAGAGCAAGGAAGTCTTGAATTCAATTAATCCAGATTTGTGTTTATCAAATGCTTCTTTTGAACATGGACAATAATGATACTGTGAAAACGTTAGGTATCCTCTGGCATCCAGCTTCAGATATGTTTTTCTTCAAAGTCAATTCATCATATTCTGAACTCTTAACCAAACGAACATTACTTTCAGTAATTGCAAAAACCTTTGATCCTCTTGGATGGTTGGCACCGATCACGGTTCGGTATAAACTGATCATGCAAAAACTGTGGAAACATCAATTACAGTGGGATGAAGAGGTTCCTCCATATATCGCATGTGAATGGAAACAACTTGCAGAGGATATGTTACTTATTCAAAATATCAAAATTTCACGATTCTTGTTGGTTGAATCAGATAATCAGTTTCAATTGCACGGGTTTTGTGATGCGTCGGAGAAAGCGTACGCCGCTGCAATTTATTATCGTTTTGTGTTAGGTACTGGACAAATCAATGTTCAGTTATTGACAGCCAAAACAAGAGTTGCACCATTAAAAACCATATCACTTCCTCAATTGGAACTTTGTGGAGCATTCCTGTTGACTAAATTGATGGAATTCACCTGTAAAACTTTGGCTACACCTATATCACAAGCTTATTTTTATACCGATTCCACTATTGCACTAGCTTGGATAGGATCTCACCCAAGCCGATGGAAAACCTTTGTCGCCAACAGAGTAGCAAAAATCCAAACGTTGTCTTTTCCTGTACAGTGGCATCATGTGAGTGGAAATGCTAATCCTGCTGATCTAGCAACTCGTGGTGTGTCATCATCTGCACTGGTTACTTCACTGTGGCTACGTGGTCCAGATTTGTTGTATGATTTATTTCCTTTTCAGCCAGCAGCATCTGCACCACCACTAAATGATTCTGTGCCCGAGCAAAGATGTACCTTACAATCAACAACCGCTGCCAATCACTTGATAGACTCTTATGATTTATTTTAAGTATTCTTCTCTCAGTAAACTTAAACGTGTTATAGCATTATGTCTGAGGTTTGTAAATAATTGTAGAAATTCAGGAGATAAGGCAAGTGGGTTTTTAAAAACTAGTGAATTAACTAAAGCTATGCATGTGTTAATTAAATTAATGCAATATGTTGAATTTAAGAATGAAATTAACATTTTGAGCAAAAATCAATCATTAGCTTGTACAAGCAAAATTTATCTTTAAATCTATTTTTTGCCAATTCAGGTATTCTCAGGGTGGGCGGTCGCTTGCGACATGCAAACCTTGCATATGGCATTAG